>DWOX01000282.1:0-11149 GCA_018251315.1 Nastra julia | reverse complement strand
AAATCTTAGACACTTATAACAATCCCAATTGCGAAAGATAAAAATGTAAATTGCTAAATCCAATAGAAGTTCAAGCACATTTAGTTAATAGTTCAGAGAGAGAGCTAGAGGAGTAGTCTTCAAAGCTCTACGCTTATGTTACCGTTCGCGTAAGAGGATTAAAAGGAACAAAAGACATATAGAAACATAACATAACATCTTCCTATTTTAAATTTTGTTACAGTTTCAAATTATTTATTTCTCCATAGGAACTAACACTTCATTTAATAAACTTCAAAATTACAGTATATCATAACAAAATTTATTGTAACATTATGTATTAGTACGTAATTAATTTTTCAGGATCTGATCCTATCATGATTCCGATTTTTGCATTAGATAATATCATATATCATCAGTTTTATGAAAGATATATACGAGTACATATTCAAGCCTAAGTAAGCTAGGGTCGGCCAGGTTTAGTGATCCCATTATAGGTTTATGGAGCACTAAATGTTGATAGAAGCAATCAGCTTTCATCGACAGTATAACGGTTGTGTAATGGTGGTGTGGTGTGATAGTGAAAGCTGTGGTTCGCTCCCAGCCGAGCTTCGTGGTTGAGTACTACTACTGCCACTATTGCCGCTACAAACTGTTTGTTATCTTGTGTCGAATGGAATAAGATAGATGTTAGCCCAGCTACACTAGAAGGCGGGTAGTTTTTCAAACGTATATAAGTATTTTTCTGTAGCATGATCGATAGCTTTAAATTCTCGACGGATTTGAACATACGGTGTCATTCCATTTGTCTCCATTGTGGCAAAACCACCATTGTCCAAAAGGGGTAATTTCATCTAAAATTTTGGTTGTCGGGTTTTCGGTTTTATATTCATGATTATTATTTCATTTCTGTTTCTCTCATATCATCTTATATTCACACCATGTTGTACTGAGTGAGCTTAAACATCGGTTTTAAAGAAACCTTTAGAATCAGGTTCTCTACGAAATGATTAGGAATGTGCTTGTTTGTATGTGCTTTTACAATTAGTATCGAAGCGTTAAAAAGTTACATGATAAGGTGTAGACGCAGTCGTTATCGGTGCCAAATAAGCGTCGGCGTAATGTAGGTCACCCGACCAAGCGCGGGTCAAGTTCATTTTGCCTTCGTCGCTGTACCTTTTCCATCCAAACAAGTTTCATCTTTACTAACCTCGTCGTAAGAAAGGGAATCGTTTCACTGATGTTGGCTCAAAACGCTCGGAGAAAAAGAACGTGATGATTTTCCACTTCCATTTCTTCAGTCTTGGTTTACCGAACAGGTTGAAAGGTCTGCGTACAATGGAAACGTTTTTGTACTTGCGTATTGCCGTCGACTTGCTTTTGATACGTTTTCAACCAGAATCAGGCGAACGTGCATTCAAGTTTTCCATTAGTTCGTTTCTGAGCCAGTTCGACTTACCCGATTCATTAAACCGATTGCATCATCTCTGCTTCATCTATTGGAAGAAGTTAAACTCATGTACTTTACTGAAGTCACGACCGGCGCTTCCATAACTATACTTGACGGTAGTAACAGGATTAGGCCAATATTTAAAAGGGAAGAATAATGTAACGAAACGGCACATCTGAGTAATGTAGTTTAGGATCGCGATTGGAAAGGGTGAGGGAAATAACTCTTAAAAGAATATTGAATTTAGTGTCATTTTTCAGAGTAAATGGATAAGCCTGAGATACGACGTGAGTAAATCCTAATCTTTTTACTGAACTCTCTTTACATTGGCCGACTAGACTTAACTATATTGGGAACATAGGCTTTCGATGTATAGTGGAACTAAATTGACGGAGATTTATCATCGGTACTCATGCATTACACGTATTATATTTGCAAATTACTGTCTCGAATCCCATTAGCATATTAACTTCAATAAGTTGTATGATGAAACTATGAAATGACATTTCAGTAAGATCAAGTATAAAAGAATTGTATCAAATAATTATGACGTGAATTATATTTCAAAGTTTCTTAAGTGTATTATTGAACCCGCCGTATCGAATGAACCTGCTATTAACATAATATCGTCTGAAGGAGAGACCTTTTAATATAAGTGTTGATAATGACGTAACAGCTTTGCCCCTCAAAGCAGTGACATATTTATTGGTTTCACGTCAAGAACGTGTTCTCGCTTCGTCATGCGCCTTTCTTTGAGAACTTAATAAAAATAAATTACAATAATGTGAAGAGACTCGCAGCATAATTTTATTTTTCGTGCACGGACCTCTCAAGTAACATTGGCAACTTTGTGCTTTACAGGACTTAATACTTAAGTTAAGACTAATGAATAAGTTCTAAATATTAACGTAGATTTAGTAGTTACTTGTAGTTTAGAACTAATCGTAGCATAAATTCGGCTCCATAGCACCACTTTGCTCTAAACGCTCGTGCCGGTAGGTATTGCATGGCGTGTTTTACGGCAATGCACCAAAATGTCGCTGCTTTTCTCCCGAAACAGCCTCTGCTCCGATAGCTTCGAGTCACAAAAATGGATTGATTTTGACAGTTGCGCTTTCTGTGCGAATATTAACGGAAATACGAAATTTCATAGTCGAAAGTGTATAGTTCAAGAGGTTCGGTGCATGTGTTAATTCAGTCTGACGATTCGATTAGCACACGTGGCAATCGCTGGAGCTCTTGGACTGGTCGAGCGACACGACGCCGAGCAGCCAGAAGCGTAAGTGGTGTATGGGGCCCAAATGTGGAAACTTTTTAATGGACCTGGATTTTTCTCTTGTTGTCGTAAGGTGGGGCGCAGGGCCCGGGCCGAAGACCCCACCTGCCATACCTCCACTTACGCCTCTGGATGTATCGTACGTGAACATTCATATACCCAATTTGACATCTTGTTGACAAACAGAGCACTAGCAGCCAAATAACTTGTCGTGCGAATACAATTAGCTTACTGTAAGTAATGAATATGTCCCAAAAGAATTTATCTTATTGATTTTTACATGGAGAAAATTCCCCTACACCAAGCTTCAGTCGGCCTTGGCATTTTATCACGCATCTCTTTGGGTTTTATATTTTGTATTCGCATTATAAGTGGTACAGATATAGGCAACTCGTAATTTCTGTTATAATTTTTTTCCTTAATACGTTACGAAATCTATATTTTTCATATAAAGAAGAGTATGAATCTAAGTAATGATACAAAGTGCACTGTTTGTTGACAGTGATTTATCTGTTGGTAGTGTTCTAAATAGTAGTGTCCTAAACAACGCTCAAGTTACCTTGGGAGTTGTTTGTAGTGCCCTAAATGCTCTACATGCTTTACTTAGACTTTTTATTTATTGGACTAGCAAACTGGATGAGAATGAGTATTTATCATGAATGTGCGAATATATCTTGTGGACAGAGACATTTTGCATACCCGAACCGTGTTCGACTTTGCTCTGTTGTTACATCTTATGTGTAAGTACTCTTATCCCGTTTACCGTATTTAAATATTTGGTATTGCATTTTTTTGTGTTAATCTGTAGCAAAATATTTTAGTTTGTTTGCGTTTTTTCATTTAATGTTAAGTTCACGATCGACGTGATATTATAAAGCTTCACAGAAGTTTTGAATTTTACTTGTTTTCTATCAACAGAGTACGGTATTATGGATTTGAAAAGCTACTATTCTGCAATATTCGAGAACATTTGAACCAATATTAAATAAAGGTTTGGTTACAAACATTTATGTAACAAAAGGATTATTGCCAAGGTCTGAATATATCTCCAAATGGAAAAACTTTTACAAATAGATCTACAATATTTATTTTCGAGACCTTTCTACGAAGGATTTCAATAATAAGGCTTGGCAACAAATTTCCAGCCACGCTGAGATATTGTGAGGCGGCTCGGAATAAATTACTCAGGTTAAATTGTGAAACTTTCTTTCAAGGTTATTTCTACTTAATGGCTATAGATAGAGGGTTATTGAATTTATCACCAAAATATTGGTGAGTGATGAATAGCTTTGAAAATAACAAATAGCTATCAAAATATCCTTGGGCTTGGCGTAACTTTGGTCGGCTCACATTAAATGAAACTAAATTAGATGAATACTAAACTTTATTAAGAATACTTATGGAAGATGAAAATCTTATTTGCAAAGCCTTAGCATTTATGCATGCTTTTTTCACAAAAGCAAATTCAATATACATATTTGTGCTATCTCTTGGCCGTATCTTCATATAATAGAGTCAAGTGGAGTAACCCTCCTTACTGAACTCCGTTTATTATGTTTTCTGCTCAGCGAGTATGACGTAAATTGTAATTAACTTTTATATGTAAGGCAACCCACTATAATACTGTTATGTTCATACAATTCGTTAGAAAATCTACACGGTAAGTAATTAATGGAATGTCTGGAAAACATTTGAAAGTGCCTGCGTTGCCATTGTTGCTATAAAGTGAAGTGCAGTTTGTGAACCTTGCCATCCTATTGTTTCGGTCGCGTGCCTGCACCACCAAAGGTTATTGAGTCTCCAGGCATCTCTAATGATACTTCTAACTTAAATTATCGTCTAATGAGGAAAAACATTGATCGTCATCTGTAATGATTTGAACTTTGAGCTTCTTGTTTCTAATTAGGTTGTTTGTTTTATATCCTAATCTCCTTAATTATTTCAATAACATGTATTGAATTGATGGTGCAATCTATGTGTTAGAAATGTAACGCACTTCAATTGTAACAAAAATAAATGTTCTACATACTATTCTCATTTCATTTGTCCCAGACATTCTTATGCTCCACTGGCCAATCGTTTTTTTCTATATCTTCGTGTAGAACTTGTATGACTGGCGTTATACTGATTATTTTTTAGTGAGTCTTCAAATTTGTCGATAGTGGCAATAACAAGATTTCTGAGACCAAAAGCACTGTCCTTGATTAGTGAAGTTGGTGAAGTTAATAATACTTCTTTGATGCTTCAATGTTTATATTACTTTAGTTTAATATGATAACAAGCTCACAAAAGTAAATTGCACTTCTGTTGCATTCTAGCAACAATAAACATCAATTTAGATTATCAACCTTAACAGGTTGACACAGATGTGTAATGCGCTTACACACACTTAATTATTTGATGAACACGACTTAAGACACATACTACAATACTGCATGTAAGAGATCTTATAAAAGATAGTTACACAAGAATATAATCAACATCAGTTGTTTTACTGACTGCGTCAAATGGTCAGTTTTTACAACCACGTGTCGTTGTAGGTTGTGATGTATCTCATGGGAGATGAGTTTGAGTCTGAGCGATAACTCTGCGTTGTAACGGTGCATCGCTGGAGGGCATCGGTCCGCTAACGATCGCATCTAATTTGGTCTTCGGCAGCTCGCTCTGAACGAACATTCGCCATGATGCAGCCGTATCCATGCTTTGTTCCCGCATCAAATTGTCTTGATCAGAAGTGCTTCATAAACGGCCGGTGAATATTCCATCACACTTGTTTTTAACTAAACACTACTTATACAATGACGTACGCCTCGATGTCAAAAAGCATGGATTAATTTTAGACAAGTGTTTGTTGAGTATTTTTAATTTTGTAAAAATAAACTGACTATCATATAGAGATGTGCAGATACTTGAAAATAAACTTGTAAACTGCATGAAATAATAACAATAATCTCATCGCCCTCCTAAATGTTTTCTGCTGGACATAATATTATGTTTTTGTTCTACAGAGAAATGAATGAAATGAAATACCTTATAAGTACTAAGAAAAATTAATTATTTGTTGATCAAAATGTCATTACAATATGCCATGCAAATAAAATTTATCCGCTTTGCTTGTACTGCGCTCATTTGCATTGTTCATCATCATAGAAAATGTTTCAGCCAAGTTAATAATACTCTTGGAACCTATAGAAACTATTGTTGACGTAATATTGTGATGTAGCTGAGAAATTATTATCTTAGTATAAATAGACATGACTTTCTTTGTTTTAGTACATTATTTAGCAAATGAAGTATCTTATTGTGATTTCGTATTTTCACCTTATATCTTGTTATTGGTATCTGAAATTAGATCATATCTTCGGACAGTTTCCATTTCTTGAGAATGTCTTGGCAACTACCTCATGTCATTACATTAGTTGTGGATATTGCTCGTTGCTCTAATTTTCAATTTTCCAGAAAGGGAAAATAGCTTTTGTTGTTGTAAGTGGTTTTACCCACAAATAATAATGCCAAACGTCTCAAACCATTTCGCGAAAATAATTACTCCTTATTAGGTAGACTTCTGTTCTGACATTTTGATAGGAAAATATATGTACTCTAAGTAATAGTGAAGCGTATATGTGTTGGGCTGTTGATGGAACTTTGTTTTTTTTCTGAATTGCGGCATCCTTGACACCCGCACAATGAGAAATTAGGTCGTATATCCGGTGCGTGAGCTAATAGCTTGGGAAGGGTTAGGGCTGCGATAGCATCATTGTTATTGACTAACGGCAGTAATTGGTCGTCCACGGAGCAGCACGAATGCGGGACAGGATTCCTACTCTAGGAATTATGTCGTTTCAATCAAATATAATTTAAATGGTTCTTATGACTGTAAATCCTGAGAAGTTGTGCATAAGAAATTTGATAAGAGGGATGCATTAGTTCTAAGGTTGTTCATGAGACTTTTATTCTCAATTAGCGTTAGATGCCGAAGCAGTAGCTAAAAATCTTCAATAATCGATCGCTTTCCTAAAACACTAGCGTTATACGTAAGTTCAACGCTCTCTGTCTTTGACATTGCAATGTTATTTCGTTCGGGTCACTTTAAAAGCAATTCGTGAACTAATTATGTTAATGTCAGACGAAGTGAAGAGAAACGATTTAGCAAAGCAATTTTAATAGACTTAAAGATTTCTTTGTTGTGTTCAAATTGGTTTCGAGAAATAATTCCGGGTAGCAACCACCTGGTAGCCCGTTCTACGTCGATGTCTAGATTTTCCTTCTTAACTATAGTTATTCTTGTAATACAATTATAATATAAAAGCTATAGGATAATTTGGAAATACTTGACACAAGGATTGTTATGTAATTGAAAATTTGGACGAAAATTGTTAAGACCGGTAAATTGCTAATAACCCTATTAAACGGTTATCATTACTGAGATAACGATGTAACTTTTGCTGCGTTATCGAAGGTCAAGAGTAACTGCGGAGACTGGGTGTAACGAACTGATCAGTAAAATATTTTAATTCCATTAATAACATTCCGTGAAGCAGATTTTACAAAATTGCATTCCAAGATAAGTTTGAATATGACATAGAATTCGTAACCAGGAAATGTGGAGAGATAAATTACACATTTTATTTTGAAAGCATGGATTTAAATTGTTGCTAAGTCACTATCAATTGTATCAAACTAACGGTTAAGATAAAACGTACAGAAAAACATGTTATGCAAAATGGTCTCGCCGGTCACGGATTTTCAGATTTATTCTTGTACAGACAAATTAAGAACCTTTGGAGCAATTCCACTTCCTACACACTAGAAATTACTCCTAACTTAATTAGCTAAAGCGAGTTTACATCGTTGTTACATAGACACAATCTGCGATGTTGCTGACTATGGTCTCTCTTAAGAATGTGTTTCTCAGTTAAGTTCAATGTATAAAAGTATGTATATTTGATTCTTCTATTCTGTGATTCCAATAATCATTTGGTTATGCTCCTCCATATTTATGCCGATCCTTGAAGATTGCTTATAAGTATCGTTCATTACACTTCATAATCCACCCACATGCTGTTACTCCGACGAATTGCTTGTACGTTCTCAGTTCTTAGTCGTCACCGTTCTCGAATAATTCTATGTATCATTACTTATTTGCTTTAACACGTGTGATTATTAGCCTTCTTCGGTTTCTCTTATATTTGTTTTGCTTATTTTTGCAGTGACGTGTTGGCTAATGAACTTTGGTTGCCTTATAAATTCACTATTTCAAGCTCATACTATGGTAGTAATGTAGAGAATTCTAGGTTTATTTATGACGTTGTTACTATTAAGGAAGATGATGTATTGTATCGTCATAATTATAATAAGAGTCCCGTTGAGTAGGGTCTCTACTGTCTTGTTGGAAAACTATGTAGGTATTAACATTTACGAGTGTTTCGGGAAACCCGAACTGGTCGTTGACTTTTCTAACACTTTATTTGAAGGATGGTATGTCTGTTTGTTTGTTACTTCTCTCTGCAAACAACGCGTGGGTTTGGTTTCGGTGTAGGTTTTCTCTAGAATTGTTACTAATACCAGAATTATTGTTACTTTATGTCATCTTTTTGTAGATAGTCGGTTTTTAATAAAACATTGTGGTTGTATGACTATAATGAGTAATTGTACGATAATCGTGACGCAGTACAGTAAATTCTATTAAATGGTCCTGATTGTTAATAAAAATGTGGTATCTTTGGGTTCTGTGTTACTGTATTTCTTTCTGTGATTCGTTCATATCGGAGAAATATGTTTGGCAAATCTGGTTTCAAAGGAACTCTTTGTTTGAACACTATTTGAAATTGTAACGCAGTTTCCTTTCAACGCGGCCTTGATTCAAACCGATCACTAACTATGATTGTGTGATCTAAATTGGACTTTTATGTAGCATATATAACGTCGATTTTGCTTTGGTTATTAATAGTAATCGCGTGGAGTGTTGACGATAGGAACTGTTGTTATGTTATTTCAATTAGCGCTATTTCCTATGATCGTCGCTATGCTATGCTTTGAGTGTAAGCCATAAATAGGACATATCCTTGCTAAATGTTGCCTTAATACTTCATTTTTGTACAATTTCTCACCGAACATTTATAAGTTGAAGATACCGATAGAATTAGAGATCGTCTAGGTCGCTTCACAAAAAATATGTTGTTGTTATTTTTCCATTTTCCGGTACCTGTTTTAATGTACTAAGATATAATTTGTTTACTATTTCTATCTACTTATCGTTTGTTGTATTGTAGGAATTGTTGATATGATTAGAATTTTTCATAACCCTGCGATCGGTACAACCACAAACTAACATTCAGGGACAATATTGTCCTGAGCATAATAATAATACACCGGGCGTTGGCTCGTTGATGTTGCATCGTTGCTTTGCTACTTACGATAAGAGTCGTCGAGTCAGGCTCAGAATTTCATGCATATTCATCAAGTTTGCTTCGAGGCACAAGATAATGTGACGTCGCCTCACCTGGGAAATTTAATATGGCTCGCCTATGGAACAAATTTTACATGAAAGCCGGGTTTAGCGGATCTGTTTGGTGGAACGAACCGTGGTCTTTATGAGGTCATTAGCATCGTCCACTCGACCTTGTTTGGATGGCTGCGTACTTGGCGCGCGTTCGGACGTGTTTACGCGGAATTTGAGCGCACGCGTACGGTGCGCGGTGCTCGCTTCCGCTGTTTTGTTGTCAAACACATCCGAGTGCGCAGATTGCTGGGCCGCGTGGCCGCGTCCGAGCCCGGGCGATCAGTGCCATTAACGGTTTATAGTTTTACATTGTTACACACGAGTCCAAAGATGTCTGGCTGACTGTAGTTTCAATGTTAAGATAGGACCTATAAAAAACACGGAAAAATTGAAAAATTGTTCGTTATGTGAGGATTCTTTGGATTTCTTGGCTGGCATGGTTAATGCTTTTATTGGTTTCTGTTGTCCGTGATACCCTGGGTCCAATAGCGAAGCTTCTCGGAGATTTTCTGTCTGCTTTTTTTGTCCGATATTTACATGGGATGGATTCAAATTCTCCTTTGATGTGTCAGAGTGTAATTTTTATACAACATGAAATGACGCACTTGAACCTGCTTGAGTTATCGTTTCCATCGTCCCATTGTTGGCAAATGCATTTATTTCAATTAGTCGCGATTTGTATTCAGCATTTTGTTTTGTAAGCTCGTCGTTGTCGTCGCTCCAGTTCGTTACCACGTCATTCAAGTGTTTCAACGTTAATTTGTACGGTAGTGGACCAAACGTGTAGGCAATCTCTTGGTGTTGGGTCACAAGTTGTTCATAATAATATAATAAGGAAATATTGACCGCCTTCTCAATTCCAATATGTATTTAAGACACAGTTAAATATTATGTTGCATATTTTCTTATTTCATCATGTACTTGTACATATTTAGCATATTTAGCGGTGGAACAAGGGGGAACGAATTGAGTGCTGGAAGTGGAATCTCCATTTGTGGTTAATTAATACTATTTTCATTAACTACAATCATATTGTGTACTGGAATAGTATGATCAAGAATCTCTATACATAAATGGGTCATTTAAAGTTGACGTGATATCGACATTCGATACGGATTATATCGAAGGTATTAGAAATCATAAGTGACATTTTCTAAGAAATCTGACGTGATTCATGTGATATCGGCTGTAATGACGGACGGTGCAACTGTAATGTGTTGTAATGACATGATTGTGTGCCATTACTATCAGCTTCCACCTTTCTATGTGACTGTTACGAATGGTGTAAAAAACTTCTCTCGAAACATACGATCAACATCTCGATTTGGTTACACTGTTAACGTCAAAAGCTTACTTCTTACCTATTTGTTAACCTTTGTTAGTGCTTATGCTTTCTTATGACGGTTAACGAGGCGTAGTAACATCGTAACAATGTTAAGTTCATAGGGCGTATTAACAATAGCAGTAAACAATGGAACAAAAAACAACAGAGCATGTAATTAAAGAATGTAAGCTGACATTTGGGCGGCGCGCGACCACGACGCGAGACCACGTCTGTCCTTGTATGATAATATATTGTACGGTAACTAACCGACGTACTAAGCAAGGTCTCCCACATCGCACTTGTCCGTCATTTGGGAAGATTAGAATATGAAGTAGATGAGTTACAGTCGCCAATTAACAAAATCCAACTAGTCTATAAAAATAGATGACGATGTCTTCATTTCTAACTGGGTCACCTGTTTCGGTCGCTCGGTTCGAGTGTCCTGTAATAAGCTCTCGTTATCTCCGTACGCTATACAAGCCTCTAAGATGTAATTCAAGTCTCATGCGCCCTAGTTGCCGCGTAGGAAGCTTTATTGTGTAGTTACTAAGTGCTTGGGAGTGGTTGTGGGTCGGTGTTGGTACGAATAGGGAGCGGGGAGTCTAAGCGCTCGTCGTC
>DWOX01000281.1:0-11149 GCA_018251315.1 Nastra julia | reverse complement strand
GTGTTTTCTTACAGTAAAATACATATAATCTAACTTCATTTCATATATTTAGAAATAGAAAGGGAACACTGGCATACAAGTATGACTAGTAGTTTTATACTTTGCTAGTTTGACAATTTTCTTATTAATTAAATCTACCACAGCGATAAGACCGCGTTTTATGTTTATTTTTGTATTCTCTGTATCTATATTTTATTACTAAAGCATATATCTATCTTAAAAATTTCAGAAAAATCTGCGGAACCGTCTAAGTTAGCAAAATTAACCCATGGTGATTCTTTAGACGATGTGGAAGGATTTCCCGAGGAATATGTACACAAATTGCCGCATATTTCTGAAGTCAGGTAAGAAGGATTGCTTATTAATACAATATCAATTAATTATGTCTTTAAGAACTTAAAAAGTTGTTATTTCCTTCAATTACAGTTCAGCCACAGATAAAGGTTTTACAAGTCAATTTTTAACTCGAGAGCGTGAAGAACAATTAAAACGGGAAAGCACTGGAAAAATAACTAGTGTTATTGAAACAACCAAAGTTCCAGAACAAGAAACATCAACCATGCCAACAATGTTCCACGAAGATAAAGAAAGTGTTACTCGGGTAGTTGAAATTGTCAAACCTGTTGTAGAACAGAAAACTGTTACAAGTAAAACTGAATCGACAAAAACGGTAGGAGATACTACTACTTCGACTGTGACTGAAACCATAACAGCTCCTACGGGAGAAGTTATAACTAGAGTTACTGTTACAGAAACGATCAAAACCGCTGATGGGGAAAAAACAAAAACAAGTGTCACAGAAACAATTAGCAAAGTAGAAACAACAAGTGCTACTGTAATGGAAATAGTTAAACTACCAAAAGAAGTACAAATTATTTCTGAAAGTATACCAACAGAGACAGTAATTGAAAAAGAAATCGTGACATCTTCTCTTAAAAAAACAGAGCCTGTTGTTTCCACCAGACATGTAGAAATAATTCAAACATCCTCTGGAACTATTGAACCAACCACATTGTCAGAGACTGATAAAGAAACTAAAAGTGAGAAATCTCCAAAATTTGATGTTTCAAAAATAAGGACCGATACCTTAGGTAAATTTAATTTAACAGAAAAAATAACTGACACAACCGATCCCAAAATAGGTGCATTCAAAGATACGATAGCATCTACAGAAATAACAAAAGAACAAGTTAAACCAGTTATTGATGACATCTTACACAAAGGTACAATTGCTGCGGCTGCAAGAAGTCCTGTTACTGAAAAAGACACTAAAACATTAATTAAAGATATCATAGTAGAAACGGAAAAACGAAGCTATGATGCCAAAGTTCCCGCAAAAGAAGAAAGAAGGCATTCATGCGTAAGCCCTGCAATCTCTCTTGAAAGGATCGCTGAATCTGATACTGAAGTGGAAGAAGATCTTCCAAAAATTGAACCTAGCAAAACTTTAAGTAAGGAAGTTGAGTATGAAACAGGTATCAAGAAGTCTGATTCTGCTATGAAACAAATGGCAGATAACATTGAGATAATTATCAAACAAGCTTCTGAAGATGTCGATCTCTCTTCGGAGGAACTCCTCGTTGAACCTACAGAAACACAAGATATTGCAGGTCAAGTTTCGGTAGATTCTATCATAGAAGAAGCAGTGACAACAGTTGAAGAGTATTTGGATACAGCCCAAAATGCAAAAGAAAAAGAAATTGAAATTAAAAAAGAAATTGTTTTTGACGAGTCCAAAAAAATTGTCAAGGAAAGACCTGGATTAATAAAGTCTCTATCACGAGATAGCGGAGAAATTATGATCATGCCGAAGAAAAAACCACCTAGGACATTTTCAGTTCAAAGTTCTCCTGATGAAGTAGAAGAACAGATTTATACTGATTCTGAATCAGGTACCTTTAGACACTTTTTAATAATAAGATTATCATAAGAATAATTTAGAAATACAATATGCACACTTTAAATTATCTTGTAATAATACAGCTAAATAGATGTTCTAATTACTAGGTGATTTAGAGTACAAACTGTTTTAGTACAAAAAGAAGGGCCCGTTAGCCATAATTTCTTCACTAAACATACTCGCACTATGAGACATCTTGATCACCCATATGTGTGTAAAATGTGTACTCTGGCCAAAAATAAATCAGATTTTTTCATAGGTATATCAGTGCTGTAGTTTTTTTTAATTAAAATGTATTTTTTATTGTTTTAGACATGGATAAAGCAAAAGTGTTGGAAATAATTGAACCAAGCTCTGATATTGACGTCAAAGCTCCTGCTTCCAGTTTCGATGCTAGAAAAATAAGAACAGATTCACTCGATGATGCAGATGATTTTCCTGAAAAAGAAGTAAGTAAAAAAATAACGTAATACAAAATATTTTGACTGATTGTAAGCTATTCACTGATTTTCTTTATTTTTAGAGTGATTTTCTTGGCGAAGAAACCAAATATCCCGAGGAAATGTCAGATACCACACAAAAACCAATAGATGATGGTAAATATGATTTGATTGACTCTTCTGATACTAGAAAAGAATCAACTCAAGTTGATGAAAATAAAGTAATAAACGTTCCTGCTGTAGGCAGCTTTATGCCTTCCGATTTAGTATCAAAGTCAACTACTGAATCTTCTGTAACGACTGTTATTTCAACTTTGACTAAATCGTCTGATGAGGAACAGAAGTCTGTTTTGGAAGACGGAACATCTGCAGATTTTTCAAAAATCAGTGGAGCTGACTTAGTGAAAGATTCTTCTAAAACTTCAATGGAAACTAAAGAGGATTCCAAAATAGAAGAACAAGGAGAAGACCGCGGTACACCCGATTTATCGAAAAAATCAATTGATTTAACAAAAGACTATTCGAAATCTTCAATAGACAGTAAAGATACTTCTAGAGATTTTGCCACAAATGAATTATCCAAAGACTCCACGGCCGATTTAACTAAAGACTTTTCAAAAGTTTCAATAGAAAGTGTCAGGGAAACGTCAAGATCTATTGACGAAAAGACGTTCTCCGAAGACCACTCCTCTTTTGATGTTTCAAAAACACTGGCTTCGGATGCTTCCGATGGTATGACCATAAGCAAAGACTTTATAGAAGAAGAGAGATCAGTATCCAAACTCGTAAAACTTTCTTCAAGCTCCTCTCAAGAAACTTCTGTGTACACTGAGAGTAAACTACTGAGCGAAATTGATGAAAAGTCATTAGAAAAGGCTAAACTGTCAGAAGTAATTGAATCTGGTAAAGATTTAGTCAAAGAGACTGAAAAGACCATGGAAGTAGTCAAAAGTGATACTGGTAGCTTAGATAAAAAGGCAACAGTAGAAAAGGCTCCTGAATTGGAGGATCAAGTTCTAGAGGATAGTGAAGTGCCAGATATGAAGGAGCTGAATAGAAGATGTTCAAATCTGTTAGAAGATATATCGGCGCAAGGAGCACTTATCAGAATCGATTCCACCCACGTTACTCATGGTATGTTTTACAATCTTCTACAATATTGTATCGTACCATTAAAATAAATTTACAAATGATTGTACTCAATCCCGCCCCTTAACCCTCTTACAGATCTTATCTCAAAGTTTTCAAAGACGCCACCTCCCTCTCCTGTTGATTTGAGCATAAGAGAAAAAACTAAGACGGAAACTGCAGAAAAACAAACAAGCTTACAACTTAGAGGTAGTTATTTATCAAAATTGTAGTTTGAACAAGAATTATCTGAATAACATTTAATACTGCGGAGGCACACTTATCCTCCTCTAATTGAATAATTTTGTGAAAACTCTTTTAATTTTACGTAATACGATAAATGTTAGTCTTTACTTTTTGTATACTATGTGATGAAGTCGAGAAATATTAAAATAAAGAGAATTCAAACATTGTATGCGTAGTATCATCACATAAAGTTCATGTTTCACCTAATTCATTCACTTCACAACCACTTCAAAAGGCTAAACACGTTTCACTGTAGAGATGATTAGGAGCTAAATTTTCGTCATATTACTACGTAGGTTCTGAATCATCGTTCCTGGATGCGAGTCGTCAATCTCCTAGAGCATCATCTGCTGGAGATAGCCTTATTAGTGAAACTGAGGCACATCAAAGTGGTCAGTATGCAGAAGTATCGATATTTAAAAAGAATGATTTCAAAATGTGATTTTGATTATTCAAATTGAAAAACCCGAGTTTATAGTGTGTGATCCAAAATACAATCGCCATACGATATCTTATGTGATTACATTTATTTTTATATAAAATGATCTTATTACATGTATTTATTGATTTGATAGCTTAAATGTAATTGAAATAAATAAGAGAAGCATTAGCTTATTGCAAGTAGTGGCAAAGTAGAGTCATAGCGAAACCTTACTCATAGCATAGTAAAGTAGAACGAAATAATTAGTGTGATCCTTGTTTGCCACACTGTTCATTTTCAGCCAATTATCGCATGTATTTCTCTCTCACTCCCACGTAGGTAGAATAAGGTTTCAGAATCATTTGACGTTATTATTAAATAATATATATTGCAGTTAAACCCGTTTATGTAGTCTTAATGTGTTCCATAATTTATCATTGTAAAACAGAGTTATAAAAAACGCATTAACACTGCATTAAATGATTTGCTAAAGATAAATCCCCTCCAACGTAAAATATTGTAATATATTTGGAAAATCACATGGGTTATGAAAATATTTGTCAGCACAGTAAATTTTACTTTCTTTCTTGCGGAGCCCTTACGTTGCTTTAGGTAAGTGGACTCACAGCAGAAGTGTAATATCATAATCGTTTCATTATTGTCGCTTTTTAATCTTCCTAGAGGGACAAGTTCATTTTTTATCTTATATTCACATGACAGTTTTTTATTTACACATTGTAATAATCTCATTTTTGAGTAACGTTTCGCTTTGATTCAGAATCGTCCTTTGTTTTTCCATTCCAACTTTCACTAAAGCTTTCGCCACGTTATAATTTTTATTGCATCATGATATAAAAGCTTGAGCGCTTTCACTGCCCTTGTAGTATATGTATATGTATGTTATTTATTCACTACTCATTATTTCTACATGGTCAAAATATTTTACTGTTAATAGTGGTTATTTTTTATCTCTTTAGGTGTCCTATTTTTACCCATAGAGTATTAAAGCTTATTGTTTTTTCATTTCCAGATATGTTAACACAAGCATCTGAGGCATTAAGCGCTGCTGCTAGACCTAAATCACCAACGAAACATTTAGCTGATAATTTAACTTTCGTGAATGTTGATCAACCAACTATCACTAGTGGTGCTATTGAACTTGTAGATCGTACAATTGAAAAAAGCATTGATGTTATTGATCAAATAAAGCAGGAACAATTAGCTGTCCAAATGGAAGAGATGCAAAAATGTACTTCGTCTGATACATTTTTCTCAGAATCAAGGGTTGAAACGTCTACTTCTTCCTCATCTGTTCACAAAACTGTTGAGGGTTCACAATTAAAATTTCAAAACATAGACCCCGATGCTGTTATGTCCAGTATGGTTGCCAGCCTTGGTACATCAGGTGATTTTAGCACAGTGCTGACTCATAAAGAGACTGAAACTCGAAAAATTTCAGGCCAAGAATTTTTTTCAGAGACTAAGCAAGTTTCTTCCTCTGATGACGATTCTTTAATTATTAAAACTGAAACTACACATGAATTAAGAGGCCAAGAACATGAAATTAAAGAGAAATCTATGGTTCGAAGAGATGGTGATCAAACTGAAAGTTCCCAAAAAAAGCTCGAAAAAGCTCACGAAGCAACAGCAAAACGATCAGATATTGAAACTAAAACCGTGTTAAGGTGCACTGACGATACAGACATAGTCAAAGTGGAAAGAGAATTTACAGAACAAGGATTATACACAGGTAGGCAAACTAAATCAGAAGAGAGAATGACTGCTCTTAAAGATGATACAATCAAGAAAAAGCATGAAGTGAAAATATCAGAGAGAGACATGTCTCATGATCAATGGGGTAAAGAATACTTTACAGAACCTGGGGAATTAGAAGATATTAAAGAAGATGAAGATATGAAATCAAGAATAGCATTTGTAGATTCAGCATTAAAAATAATTGAAAAAGATGAAATCGTATCAAGTGTCGAAGTGTCTGAGAAAGGCAAGGTAGTGAGTTCTAAAACAGAACATCACAAGGAAGAATCTGTTATCGAAAGTAAAGAACATGATGATCTAAGCTCAGATGCCTCACACGCACCCAGTTTTAAAAGTGAAGCAACAGAAAGGCGAGATTCATCTGAAACAAGCCCAAAAAGCAAATCAAAGTCATTTAAAAAAGACCATGAAGTTTACGAAGTTGATTTTATAAAAGAGATTAAAGTTTCCACATCACCTATTAAAAGTACTTTTAGTCGAACTGGAAGTCAAGATACTCATTCTGAATCAGAAATTGCCCCTGACTTACCTCATGATGATAAAGCAGTTGAAACTCCTAAGAAAGAAAAACTTGTTAAATCTCCGATTAAATTGCCATTGCACCAACTACAGGATCAGTTGTTAGAATTATCTGACCAAAAAATTACTTTGGGTAAAGGGGAGGAGACTCAAAAAACATTAACACTCAAATCAGACACTTTTGACACCGCTAGTACTACAACTAAGAGCTCTGATAGTGATACTGTTTTAGAAATCAAAACTTTTGGAGAAACTAAGACAGACATAATACCTAAAGCTTCAAAAGTAGATATGTCTCCTAGTACCTACGAAATATCTGACGACATAAGTACTACTTCGAAGGATATTATGATAAAGTCTGGAGAGAGTATTGATACTGAGTGCATGGTTAAGTCTTTAGAGTCTCATGAAGGTGAAATGTTGCAAAAGTCGATAGATTCAACAGTAAGTGCAGAAACATTACATCCTTCTGAGTTTTCAACAGAAGCAGATTCTGCTTACCTAACTGGAACGGATCATCGAAGGGAAGAAATGAAGCTTGTAAAAGAAAAAAGTGTCGAAGATATATGCAGTAGTGGTTACGATACTGATCTCTCTTCTGCCGAGTTTCATGGTACGAAACTTGAATCAGAAAAGTTGGATTTAGATACACTTATGTCTACTCAGCCACTTACAGACTTATCAGTTTTGGAAAAAACCATAGATGAAGTCAAACAGTCTCTTGAAGCAGCACAGGTAGAAATCATTAGTGAAAAAAGTGATGGAAGCATAAAATACAAGCAATCACCATCTGAATTTCAATTTAAGCTTTTAATGAGCCCAGATAGACCGGAAGCCATAAGTGAAGAACCTCACCATGCAGAAGACCATGATAAGTCTCAAATAATTACCGATAAACAAGATAAAACTTTAGAAAGTCAGATGTCAGATAGTGCTTCACAAAAAATAAGTTCTCAAGAAGAACCTACTATTTCTGAGGATAAGGAAACCGTTCAGGTTAAAGAACAAAGTCCACCTTTGGAATCAGCTGACATATCTCTAAGATCTGATAGTGGTCCACATTCAATATTAGATACAGAAAGCTTTTCTGACCGTGAATGTTCTTCAAAAGGAAGCCCTGATGTTAAACTAAGAGTCCAGAAACATATTAAGTCTAAAATAGGTGTCGTCGAACGACGATCTGCCTCAGACGTAGAAGGCTGGTCTAGTTCAGGTGAAAGTCATTACCACAGTTTCGAAACTTCCGAAGGTAGACCTTTATCATCTGATATCGAAGCAATGATGACAGCTCAAAGTGGTACTGATTTTGAAACCGCACTGACAAGCCACGATGTTTCGTCGCAATCATTAAGGACATCCAAAGATTATTACACTGCAGGTAGCTCACTTGCTTCAAGAGAGAGTATGAAAAGTCTTGACTCGGATGGGTCTAGTCATGTAGCCAGTATTGATATATCAGACGCTTCGGAAACATTAGTTCCTTCAGCTAACGAATTAAAGGAGGAACTGATGGAGAGCAGCACATATGTAGAACAATTTCTACACGAAGTAGAAAAAGAACATGTTAATAAGCTAAAAGATGCGAGTGACGAAGAGGTATCTGGTGAGGAAGATGGAAACAAATCAGATGATATTGGACTTGTAGGAAAAATGAAAAGATCACATGAAATGCGTTTTGTACCAAAAGATTTAATACCTGAGCATTTTCCCATAGAAGTCACTCCTGAAAGTGCAGAATTTGATGACGATTCCTCAAAAGAAAAAGAAGGATCTGATACAACTATATCAAGTCAGTTAAAAACTGATGAAATTCTTTCATCCTCTATTTCGAAAGTTGATTTGTCTTCCTCACAATCTCAGCCAGATTTCGAAAAACAAGAGGTACATGAAGCTATTATTAGCGTAAAAACTGAAGGTGAACAGGCTATTCCTTTCCATGTTACTAAAGTTGATAGGCCTCAAAGAGAGTTTGTAGATATAGAAAGTGAAATTATACCTGTTGGATCAGCCGAGTATGAAGAAATTGAAAAATTTGGATCCATATCAACGCCATCTAAAGATTTATTAAAAGATGATTCGATTATTACCAAAACTACTGTAGAAACTGTTGAGAGTAAGCCCATATCTACTGAATCGGAAATTAAGGAAGAATGTGTGAAAAAAATTGTTCAAGATGTTGGTGTTATACCTTTTACAATAACAGAGAGACCTCCAAGTCGTAGGGAGTTTGTAGACGTGGAAGACGATATTATTCCAGTAGGCTCAAAGCAGTATGAAGAAATCCTGAAATCCAAAAGTGACTCTTCAGTGCCTAAAACCACAATTGAAAAATCTGTCGTTAAAACACCTGAATCACATTTAGAAAGCAAACAAAGCTCGACATCAAGTTTAAAAACTCATGAACATGTATCAACACCGCATACACCGCTTTCTGCACCTAGCCAAAGTTCACTGTCGACGGATAATGGAAGAGAATATGTATTAGATGACATGTATGATATATCTGAAACACCTGAACTTAAGTCTGACCTTGTCACGGATAACAGTAGATCAGAACTTATTATTACAACAGAAGAAAGAACATTGCATTCATACGATAAAGAACAAGAATCTCCGACAAGTGACGAATTTGAGATGGTCGATAAACCATGCGAAATGGATGATTTTGTTGTAATTGAAGAAGTTGCTAAAGAAGCACAAGAAACGGACCCCGAAGGAAAAAGTGTACAGATAACAACGCAGAAGAGGTATGTCAAACGTCATGACCCTGAAATAGAAGAGTATTTATCAAAAACATCAAAAAAACAAGAAAGTACCAGTAGTACTTCTGGATCATTATCTGACGAAGAATTACTACAATATGAACTAGAACAAAAGAGAATTCAAGCCCAGGAATTAGCAGAGATTGAAGCGGGAAAGCGCTGGATCCAAATGCAGTTCGAAGGTGATCCAAGATATGATTATGAACGAGTTCCTCTAGAAGATATTAAAGAAGAAGAAATGACTGACTTTGATGCAAGTAGAATTGGCAGTTTAAGTTCGCAGAAAGAATCTATAGGAAGTTACGGTAGTTTTCGTAACTCTTATGGAAGTTATTCAGAATCTGAAATGGCATCACGTATGAGATTTAGAATAAAAGGAGAGAATGACGATATATCTATAAGTTCGTTACAAGAATTTGAAAATCTTGAAAGAGCGCTGATGGAACAATATCAACAACATTCTTCATCATCTCAAGATTCATTAAATGGTTCTTTACCCCGACGTTATATACTTAGTAGAAGTCAAGGAGATGATATTTCTATTTCCAGTTTAAAAGAATTCGAAGGCCTGGAATCAGCTTGCCTTGAAGCCTTAAAAGCAGAATTACTGGCAAAACAGAAGGAAGCTCTTTTACTAGCAGATCCTAAAGTGGTTAGTGGGAGTTTCCTGGAGCAAGAAAAACGCTCCTATGACAGTAGTTCCGAAAGTAGTCCGCCCTTAAAAAGTGGTAGTCCTAGTCAAAAGAGTGGAAGCCCTTCCCAAAAAACTGGGAGTCCCTCACAAAAAAGTGGAAGTCCATCTCAAAAGGTAGGTAGCTATGGTAGCCCATCACAAAAATTGTTAGCTGACTCAGCAGCCATACGGAGACTTATTGAGCAACAAATGGCCTTAGAACAAAAAATGCAAGAACAAATTACACCTAAGATTATAACAGTAAAAAAATACGATGATCGAGGCGCTTTCTTCGTTCCTGAACCAGAACCAGAAACATCGCAACAAAAAAAAGAAGAGATAGTTGAAGATTGCAAGAAATCTTCATCATTTGTTTGTGCTGCGGCACCTAGCGATGGATCTGCTGAATCTATACCTGGAGACTGTGAAGAAATGATGAAAATTTTGGATCAGGAAGAAAAATCCAAAAAAAGCGAGACAGATAGCAGGTCCTTAAGTGAAGGTGGCATAATAGAAGTAGTGAGGACTACTACTGTAATTCAACAGAGGTTTGTTGACGGAAAAAAAGTTTCAGAAACAGTAACCAGTACTGAAGGAGATGGAGCTGTGGATATTCCTTCGAGACCATCTCAATTTGATGAGAGTGCAATGTCCCTCGGCTCTGAGATGTCCTCGTCTTTAGCGTCCCAACCATCAGAAATGGACAGTCTAATGACTGTAATTGAAAGACACACTTCGGAGGGTGAAATAGTGTCGTCCTCTAGACACACTATAGTTATGTCTTCAGATCGGCCTGAAGACCTTGATTTTTCTAGAGAAGGGAGTGCAGTGCGTGAGCTATCGCCTTCCTCTGGGAGATCGGTAGCTCACAGCACTGTATCCCTTTCCGGTAAACATTTAACAGATCCAGCAAGCGGCTCGTGGAGCGGGCAGGACGAAGAACTTAGTTCTTCTGGTAGTTTCAGTAGGTAAGTGACATTGAAAATTACAATAATTAAATCGTTGCAATTTAAATAATTTCATTATTCCACAACCAACCAACAGACTCAAACTGTCACTACTGTTCATGTTCTCTCGTGTCTAACCACTAATACAATGTCAGCTAAAAGAGAAGCGAATGCTTTTCCTTTTATGACATTTATATAACATTTTATCATTTAACTATGAGAACAAACTTTACAATGGTTGCGAATATACAATCATATAGAGCGCGGGCAGACTTGATGCTGGGCAGTACTGACAGCTTAGAAGCAACAAGTTCGAACGCAACGAGAGCAACGTACA
>DWOX01000280.1:0-11163 GCA_018251315.1 Nastra julia | reverse complement strand
ATTTGTTTTTTTCTATTGTTACCGATAGTAAGATTAGAGTTTTTGCACTAGTAATTCCGTTTGAGTAGAATTTGATACCCGTATACCTGCTTAGCTTAGGCGTGACAGGCACTCTTAATTCATACATACAATTCTTCCTCTTAATAACCTGCAATAAAATCGGACCTTTTCAGATAACAGCGATCATAAACTAACAAAGTTTGTTTATTGAAAGCAATCTAAGTATCGTATTCCTTCTGAAACCAATGAAACCTTGTTGGCGCAAGGCCGTGAATTTAGAGCGGCAAATTTATTTTAATAAACATTTCGGGCACCTTTTCTATTGCCGGTCCCATCGCTAAAGCAAACAGGCGTTTCGGAAACACAATTTAAGTTCGTCAACAGTTGGTTTCAGACGCGAGAGCTCGAGGCATTGGCTGTTTACGTAGGCGGACTGCCTGTACTGCTTCAAAGGTCGAATTCAGGAGTCATTTCAGTCCTTTATTTACATTTAATATTGCCTACTAAGTACAACGATCTCTTATAAAACACAACATTCATTATTAAGATGGCCAAGTGGGCGTTGAAACGTGCGCGATGTAACGTTCTGTAGTTATACATTCATGATTTTCCAAAATTAAAGACTTTACTCGAGGTCTATTTGTTATAGTAACCTCAACTCTAGGAATTCTAGTATGTCTAGGACTATGACTAATTAACGTCCAAGTCACCAATATAAACTCAACTAATAGTTACCTACATCCGAACAATTGTTTGCAGACTTAACAGTAGTCAGTATCGCATGCAAAACCAGAATAATGCAAAGCCTCATGCCTCAACAAAATTTCGTTTCGACTATGAAAAAATGAAACGCAACAAAAGCAAATTGTCATTCGTTGCATGATTGATCAGGAGTAGCGCGGCTTAAAGCGATACACAAATGAACATCGCAGCATGAAACCGAAATTACGAATGACATTTTTAATTTTTGATACGTCACCCTTCGCTTCCGCCAGCAGCGCAATTTGTCAGCAGTAATTCCGGTGTCGAAAGACAGAGGGCGCGGTGACAACTAAAGAAATGTTTGCGCTAATATCGGCCGGATCGAGCGCTCCGCGAGCGAACGACAAAAAGGCAATCGATCACGAACTTTCCACCTGGGTAGAGGCGGCAATCCCGATGCGTGATACGCGTTAACTACCCACGAATCGAAATAACTCGCGAAGGACAACCACCTCTAAACGGTTAAGACAAAGTCCATTTCCCCTCGGCCGGAAACTAAATGCCACATTTCACGCGATTCGTTTGTCTGCGCTCTGCCTTCCGTCTCAGGTAATGGTTCCTTTGATATTGGCGTAATATTTCTCCGCGATAGCGTTTGTTATCAACGTGTAAAACGATGTCATTTTTATCCCAGTTCGCAATTTGTATAAATAAAGGATACGTAATGTGAGGGATAAGAACACTAAGCATGAAAATATTTCTTCGCGACCCACATTACATCCTATTAGGGTTTCTTACCGGCGGTAACTGGCACGGAGAATCGCCAATTACGAGTATAACGTGCTATAATAATAATATAACTTCCATTCGCGTCAATTACTTCACAAAAGTTATTCCCATTTGTACGTAGGCAGGCATATTTCGTTTTGCATTCAATTTCAACTGTAGGTGTTGTACAATAATTTTACTTCTGTAGGTAAAATAACTTGCCCAATATTAAGCTATCCGTATAATATGCTATTTGTGAGTCACGTCCTTAGTAAACAACCGTAAATGTATTCCGCGTTACATTGCATGCGTCCATATCATCTTTACAATTAATTGATTATTTATCAACCTCCTTCATCCTTATCATCTTTACAATTAATTGATTATTTATCAACAATTGTTTGCACTCTCGTTTGCACGTAAAAATGGCGCTTATAACATATTTGTTAAACTCAAATGTTCATAATATCAAATCTCATGAAACAAACACCATGGAACTATTCCTAGACAAGCCGAATAATAAAATAAGGACAAATCATGAGGTTATAATTTGTTTCGATTTAAACCACATCTAGGGTGAGACGTTCAATCAATCGGGTTTAATTACAGCGGCTCGAATAACATTAATAACATCGCACTAAGCGGGGCTTCAACAAAATTGAGATAGTTACAAATGGCCGTGAATCGGTTACGACAGACAACTCCTCTCATTTGCGGAAATTAATCTACTCCAATCCTCCATTCGGAGCACCCACGCAATAAATTCTAAAGTGAACAACTGGAGCTCGACGCTATGTCCTAAACTTTTGCGTACTGTCGCCGTATTGTATTGTACTGTGACATATTTAATCAAATCTTTGTGAGGGATTTTTAAATTATAACTAAAATGACAACAATGCGTAATGCGCGATGATAAATTACGAAAAGCAATTTGGAAAATAATAGTCCTCGTCTATTTTTAAAAGGACAAAGAAATAACTTATACAACTTTATTTTGATGGTTCCGCGATTTAAATCAAGTTTTTTTTAAGGTTATTTTTACCGTAAAATGTGTCTACAATTCTAAATAGAACAATGTAATCTGTTTACAATTCGTTCGAAGCTCTTCCATCACTTATTGATTGAAGCCGAAACTGCAACCGAGAGACGTAATAACATTTCATGATTGATTGAAATAGCTTACATGTTTCATGCCATGTGTCCATTCATTCCCGCCAGCTTTAACACATGGGACCAGGGACTGAGCCTAATATAAACTATGATAAGCAAAAGTGGTGGAGCCACCGATTCTCCAAAATTAGTAGTTATTGTAACAAAATAATATCGATGCTTTGCGGTACAAAGGGCGTAAACACCAAAGAACAACTTTTTAGGAGACATAGACAGATCAATAGAGAAAATAAAACTGAGCACAACTGTATAAAAAGTGGATTAAAAATAAATCTACAAAATTTGAACGAAATCTGGCCGTTTGAAGTGGGTCAAAATCGCGCCCAAAGAAGTCGGTTACAAACAAACATACAAACATACAAACAAACATACAAACATACAGGTGAAGCTAATAAAAAAAATGGCGTTTACGCCCTTGGAGCCGCAAAGCATCGTTATGTGAGCGGAATTCTCTTTTACTTCATAAACATCATTAGTTTGTTCAATTAATTTTAGAGCCTATAACAACGACATCTTCGTAACACATGGAACTCAATTGTAGTCCTCTAATACTTGTCACCCATTAGCCTTCGTTAAAGAGACAGCGAAGCGTAAGCGCGGCGAATCGTTTATAATTTTATAGGCTCGCTTGAATCTAGTCATCGTTAAAGAAAAGCGGTTCTCTTTCACTTTGTATGTAAATAAAGTAAAATAAGCCACGCTTTCGATTCGCTCTCTATTTGACACCGGCTTTAATGTTACCAACAAATGTTTAGTCTAATTCAACTTTGAGAGAAGACGGTCCGTTTGCCAAAGTATTTCACTTGTGAAGAGTAACAAGTGGGTACTTAACTGTGGAACAGTATGAAGCTTTGACTCTGACAATATATTAAAGTAAACATTTCTCTTCATTCAGAAAATTAATCAACCTAAAACCGTCCGGCACCTACGCACAACGTCCACAATGCAAGAGGAAAACCATAACATTACGCTACACACCACGCCTACACACCGCAATTGTTATCCACTGAAATGTGCTGTACGGACCACTACACCGTAACACCAATACAGAACACGTAATTGCTGGTAATAATCAGCGGTGAGTTGTGTCTTTTGTATTTCATACCGATATTGGAATATGATGTATCTAACCAATGATTAACCATTCTTAATCGGTATCAAATTTTATCATAAACAATGCTTATTAGACTTCTTAACGTGACTGGATTACGAGAATTGATCCCTATTCGTATAGAGAATCCTAAAGGTTGGAGCACATCTGACCGAAAATGCGTTGAGCATTTCATCGCTGATGCAAATCACCGTATCGACACATTAACTCATCATCGGTTGGGTGTGAAAGGTTGAATGTTTTATTAAATATTTATCTGTTTTGGCGTTAAGCGACCAATAATCGACACATTGTCAATCAGATTTGCACCGACCCTAAACACATTCCGAAAACCAGCAGAATACGCCAGGAGCTTAGAGAGTTGAGTTTGATTCTAGAAAAGACAAAAGTCATTACATTCGAGAATTTTCCTGAAATGCCACAGTTTTGATTCAGACTTTCCCAATAACAAATGTGTTAATCATTTTATTATTAATAATCTAAGGAAAATTAATTAAACTGTATAACCTATGTCCTTTCTGATAACAAATTAATGATAGTTACCATTCATTACAGATAAATCTCTACGATAGGATAGGTTGTTTAATCTCATTAGTGTTCTCGAAAAAAGGATAGCTTTTGTCCGTATCCCTAGATTGGGATAATCATCCACACATTAGGTCGGCGTACCTTTTTGCGAACAAAAGAGCTGGAATCGCTGACCAACACTTAAATGTTCCGCGTCCATTTTAATTAAGGTTATTCTGTTACATAAATTATGTGAGAACGATAAATAAATTTGACTAAGTACCTACGTATGTGTTACCTAATTATATATTAGAATCATTGAAAGGTCACCAATAGTTTGTAAACTCTTCTTCTCTGTCGGTGTAGACGTTTCTATGAATATTATAACTTAGAGGCGCAACGAAGCAAGTCAGGGTTAGCTCGTCTTGTAATATCGTACTTTGTAGGTCAATTTAATTTTGCCGTAATGCTAAGACAAATTTTAATTAACAGCGAAAGGTAAACTAAAAAGAATAAAACAAGGAACAAAATTGAAACTGTCGTCCGTTGGGTAAAATTTTTATTCCGCTTAATAATTTCCCGAATGATCGATTAGAAAATTATAAACGAGGTTTCTTTAATACTCTCAAAGCAATTAAAAGGTATTGTAATGAATTTTGTTGTAGATTGCGTTACGCTTCTTTCTTGTATCGAATATAAAGGAATGAATAATTCCTTTCGATTATTTCCCTTTTGTGATGAATTTTCTTTGCCTTTTGAAGGAACAAGATAGACGAGACTTAGTCCGAGAGCTTTTGTTTTCTTTTCTGCCTTTAGATGTTTTAGTTTGCAGCTATTACAATGTTGTTATATTTTAATGAAAACACAGATAAGATCAGGTATAATTGATATGCCAAACACAAAACCGTCACGATTTTCGCTATGTTTATTACTTAAACAATAAAATCTGTTCAAGAATGGGACCATCATATCATTAGCTACTATACTGCAACAGTCATAATGGTAAGAAAGAATCGGTTATGTGCGAGTTACAAACCAAGGATTCCATACAATAGCGCATTGACGTAGCTCGACTAACGTGACTCGACTGATGTGACTCGACGGACGTGTCTCGACTGACGTGATTCGACTGACTCGACTGACTTGATTCGACTGACGTTACTCGACTGACTCGACTGACGTTACTCGACTGGTTCGACTGACGTTACTCACTGACTTGGCTGACGTGTCTCGACTGACGTGATTCGACTGACGAGACTCGACTAACGTGACTCGACTAACGTGACTCGACTAACGGGACTCGACTGACTCGACTGACGTGATTCGACTGACGTTACTCGACTGACTCGATTGACGTTACTCGACTGACTCGGCTGACGTGTCTCGACTGACGTGATTCGACTGACGAGACTCGACTAACGTGACTCGACTAACGTAACTCGACTAACGTGACTCGACTAACGTGACTCGACTGACACGACTGACGTGATTCGACTAACGTGACTCGACTGACTCGACTGACGTGATTCGACTGACTCGACTGACGACTGACATACACTCAAAAAAAATCCTTCCGCAGCCGGGTTAAAACACTTTAGAGTAATTTTCAAGGTAATTCGTGTTTAGCGAACAAATTTTCAAATACCAACCCCCACGCACAAGGACGGACACGAAAAGTCGATTCACATCAAAGATGTATGGCTTCAAGAGCTGAGGTATATTTTCCGGCCATTAATATTGCAAACGTGAATTACCCTCTTATAGACTTTCGTATAATCGAAAATCTATACAATTAGGATAGAACTATACAGATTAAATACTAATACAATATTCAACTACTTCAAAACTTCTAACTTCAGTAACGGTAAAGTAATAAAAGTTTAATTGAAAGGATATTTGTATCAGTTTATAAAACGTGTGTTATTGATTTCTAACAGATGCGTAAGTGGAATTAACATATACCTACCTTAACTACAGAAACGATGGTACAGACGAATTGTTGAATGGAGACCGCGTATTGGTAGACATAGTCTGGGCTGTCCACAGGCCGATGGACTACTGATCTTATGAGAACAGTGGATAGTGGCACGGTTTTGAAACAGCCGTTTCTTAAGCTATAGTTTGAGATTAAAATGATGATGATGCTGATACATAAAACAAGACATAAGACAGTACAATCTTTAAATTTTCAGATATCAAAGAGGTATATATAAATTTGTTTCTCTAAAATATTCTCTCTCCGTTTACAAGCTAGAGTATCCTCGCAAAGTGAGTAACAATGTGTTCGCTGTTCTGTATAAACTGTGACCAAGAAACTTTTAATGGGTCCTAACAGAACGGGTGGCTGGTCTAAATGGAAGATCAAATTATTTTAAGAGTTATGTGACTTAACTAAACAGTTTTTGGAAGGAAACGTTTTAAAATTAACGAAGTTTTAACTCTTCACTTACGTCTCGTTCCAATTGTAAAGAAACAATGACCCAATAGGTAGTTAACGACATACCTGCTACTTTCTGTATAGAACCTAAGTACAGAATAACATGATACAGTTGTGAATAATGACCTAAATTACATTAATGTCAAAATTGACAATACACGTCACGCGTTAATTGGAGCTGATATAATGATGGTTGCGAGCGTTCTGCGCGCCTATATTAATAACGAAGTCTATGTCGAGACGGGGACGCGCCGGTATTTGGGTTATTATACAATTACCTACAGACAAATACCGTCTATACATTTAAATTTACCTGGCATATACTGTTACTAATATATTTTATATTTTAAAAGGTTTTTGGCATTTCTTTTTAAAATCATCATACGAGTAGGTATACGTAGCCGAGACAATACATCTGCTGTCAAATTTTATGTATTTTTTTTGATAAATAAACAAAAAGACTGTCTCGGCGAAGGTAGAGTTCTATCTATCTATCTACTTGGATCTCCAAAGTAGTCAAAATCACCTACTGAAAAATCAACTATTGTGTTTTAATTAAGGTATTTTTGTTCAATAAGTCATTACGTAGATATTGAACCCTTCAACATTCCCATTAACAACGCTCCCTCTACTAGCTCTATCAAAATTAAATGCTTTTCATTCTCAACACGTTTCCGCGTTTTAATTTCATTCAATGATCTAGCCATTCGTTTTAAAAGTATATCTGAAAATTGCATTTCATGAACTCAGTATTAGATTTAAAACATAAAACTAGTTTACTACTAGGCAAGTGGTAGTAACTACACCTATCTATCTCATAACTTCACATTTCCCTGCGCTTTTTATCCCGTAAAAGCTCTTTGCATGTTAAGGTAGGGTTGGATATAGCCCGACGAAATTAAATTTAGTTTCCAATATCGGTAAGTACGCTTATACACATAGATATGTATAAAAGGCGACCGTGTTTGCGCACAATAACGAACGCTTAAATTTGGTTATTAGATAGGCCATGGGTATTGTCAGGTTTTAATTCAATTTTCGTTGCTTTTACCGACAGAATTTGATGTGTTATTCGACTAATGCAAAACGCAATAACTATTTCAATAATATTGTACATTTTGAAGAGAGATTTGGTGGTAACCTGTGACGAAGTTTTATGTAAGACTGACAACTCACAGTAAGTATAAATCTCTTAGAAATTGATATAACAAAAACCCAAGATATATCTAGAGAAATACACGTTCTTACTTCTTAAAAAAGACATCTTAGTTAAGAATACAACTTGATAATAAATATTATTTTATTTCTAAACTGCATAAATATACTACGTGGAGAATGAATAGCTTTAAATCTGATCTAAGGTGGGAGTCACGTTTACGTTTGCCGAGAGAAGCTACCTACGTAGTAATTAAGAGGGATATTAACACCGAACTACCACCAGATGCCTCGACGTTGGTATGCCAATATTACGGCCTATTCACGCTCAGTTCACAGGGAATATTCCATACAATTCCGATGTCTATATGAGATCTACTCGCTAATGAATGAGTTATATCGGCGCCGTGAAAAGCCATGATTGGCTAGAGAAGCTTATGATAAGTTTCATAAAAGCGGAATCGTAAAATCATTATCTAAGAATAATATTACGCAATGTCTTGATCTAAATTGATAACTTAAGGAACAATTGCAAATGTAGACAAGTTGTAGTCCATCAGTTTCACGCTAGTTATATATTTGGCAAACTTCACACACCTTTTGTTATCGTAAAACTTTATGAAAAACTATAAAGTATTTGGAATGGATTTTACCCGATGTTTTGCTTCAGTAAATCTAGCTTTAAACTAATTCTAATAAGAAAATCACTAAGAAATTGGAGGTGCGTGTATATTGTAATTAATACGGTCTAGTTTCTAAGTTTTACGTGGAAAACAAACTTTCAAACCACTAACTATCACTGTTGAAATACAAATACCTCACGTTTACACAGATAAAATTTATAAAATCCCTGGATATTTACAGGCCGATTCAAATAGCGGAGCGTTTGTTCGAATAATTAGTCTTGTTTCTACACAAAAATTGGGAGAAAGAGGTCAAACACAGCCGATTTAAAGGTCAGACGCCAGAGGCAATTTATGGTAAGGGTTACGTTAGTCGGGGTTGTCGGTTGATATATAATGATACAGTCATTAAGCTATGTCGAACCCTCGGGCTATGTTAGTCACTTCCGATGATAGGGTGATGATAGGAAGCCGTCTGCCCACTCGAGGCAAGTAGCCACCCAGGGATCTCTCGTAAGAGGCACCTGAAGCGAAATTATATGTCTAAAGCTAGTAACGATAATGCTAGTATTTACTTCAGGATCTATTGCATATACAGTCTCAGAATTACCTACAATTTAAGCAGATTATGTCTAACTTTGTCGTCATATATAAATGTTTATGGAATTAGACCATGTGATGATACCATCTGATATTTTAGCGGCTGTTGACATAAAAGAAAAATAAGCCCGAACTCAGCAACACAGTCCGTAACTATCCAATTTCTACACAAGAATTCCCTGTCGGAATGAAAGGGTTTTTAGACTCATTCTACTACGGACTGACATACCTATGGGAATAGCAGGTATATAAATACACGAAATGAAGTCGAATTTAGGTATTAGAAACAGAGAAAAGATGTAGTAGGTAAGTACTACTTTTATATTTGTAAGAATCGTGGAAAGTTCACAGTTTGACGTATTTCTTTTAAACTAAAAATATTTGAGAACATTTTCACGAGAAGGTTGTAGAAGTACTAAATGATTTAAATGTCAGACATAAGGACGTACACGTTTTCATTCAATTTCATAAAAAATGTAAGCGACCATGAGCCCCGAATTCATTTAAAACGAGCAAGAATTTAGTATCAACATTTATTTTTAAATTAATCATCTGTGTAAGTTTAAAAGACTTGACTTTTTGTAAAGAATTACCAGATTGCATTGCATATTTATTTCAAAGTAAATTTCTCGTAATAAAAAAAAATTGCTTTCTTGTTGACAGGAATAGTCCTGTGTAAGCTAAAGCCACCGTAGGAGACTCAATTAGCAAAAACTTGATTTCTGTTGAAGAAACATGTTTTAATATCACACGTAAGTTATATTTTGATGTCAAAATTCCTATCGGCAGCTATTTCAGCTCTCTGACAGATGAACGAGTGTCGCTAAAGGGTTTCCTTACCCTCATAAATAAGGCGGAGAAAAATCGCAAGCAACTCCCGAGAGGCGACCAGCGCTGATCTATGTACAGATTTGCGATCACGGCTGTTGGGCAAATCGATACTGCTGGGAAATATTTGCGTAGTTCCTAATTTATATTTTGAAACTATCCCTTCTGTTTATAGAGTTTGGAAAGTTTGAATATGAAACCAAGGCTTGTAAAGTCAGGAGAAAACTTATAGCACTATCTAGCAAAGCAAGAGGCTAGGAAAAGAAAATACGTTTAAAGGATAGTGTGTCTTCCAATTCTTTCAAGTATCATCGGAAATTAACCATCTTACCTTACCTCACTTACCTGCTGCTTTATCCAAACAATGCAATTTCGTTCAACGCCCCTGACGGATACGTGGAGAACCTAAAAATTCTATACAAACATTTACTATAGACGCTAGCGAATATCGTTTGCATACTCATGGCAGGGGTACAGTGTATAAAATTGCGCAGTACAATTACATATTCACAGTTCTTTTACCTGACACTAGTGAACCGCCTCGATCGACCAATCGAAACGTAAGTGGATCATGTTTTTTGAATCACAAAATATACAAAGAAAGAGTGGCTTTTGATATTTCCTCCGAAATTGAAATATTTGTGAGAGGATTGGTCCCTTTGAGTACTGGGATGGAGACGGCTTGTCGAAACACCGTAGTTAAGATTGTTCTATAACTTTGGCCTTTATCCAACCAATACGGTATGCTATACTAACTTCGTACATGTTTGACTACAGATCTCGAGATTGACTCCACTCCATTGATTATCTCGAGATATTGAGATTCCTTTTCAATTGATTGAATTGTTTTGTTTTGGAATTGACTAAATACGAACTTGTTTAGGATCTTTGATAGACTATTTCAAAAGTAAATAATAAAGTTAGATTACTTAGTAAGCTTGTTTGGTACCGATAGAGTGGTTATCAGCTCTTGCGCCCTAAAAAAGTTTCTTCTCCGTGAAAACTCGCTGCCTTTAGGGCATCATTTTTCAAGATCCCAATGGAAACATTGACTCAAATGACAAGGTGTAGTTAGTATCTTTTGCGAAATTATATTGATATTATTAGCTGCAATACATATATTATTATTAGACAAGTCCACTTTCTTACTTCTTTCTTCATCATTTTATGGAATTTGCAAAAAAAAATCCCTCGCATTTTACCCCTGCACTAAAAGAATTTTTCAAAATCCTTATTTAGTTCACCCAATCTTTACAAAGATC
>DWOX01000279.1:0-11174 GCA_018251315.1 Nastra julia | reverse complement strand
AGGCGGAATTTAATCATTTTTACACGTATATTATGCTAATAATATAAAGTTAGTACAAATTAATAGTAATTGTAGACGGTAAATTTGGAAATTAATTACCTATTTTTTACATTATATTCCAATATAATATAATTTAAGAAGGATGTAGACCTAATTCTAATAAACGTGTCTGTGTGATACATAAAATGTCAGACAGACAAACAAACAGACGGACATGGTTAATAGATAAGTTCTTATTGTTTTCCAGAACCCAAAAAAAAATGCCCGAATCCTTACAAAATTAGGACTGGGGTGAAGCAAACGAGCAATGTATTAGAAACCGATTAAGGGAATTGATTCCAGCGGCTGAGACAACGCGTTGCATTTAATTATCACGACTTTGTAGTTACCATCTCTTATTTAGTTATTTTTATTATTATTTGACATTAAAGGTTATTTTAAGCCCCTTGAATGCGGATTATTTCTATCTCCGACCTTGTAACAGTGCAACTAGTTTATTATTGACTCGGATATTTTAATAGACGCGATGCGTTGTAATTCTTTTCAACCGTGATCCATACAAGGTCGTGTTTGATAAGTTTTAATATGCATACCAAGAGTACAGAAAATACGGACATCAAATATAACATGTAAACACTTATTAATTTAAGCTCTCTCAGTAATACCAAATTTTTGTTACCGAAGTTTCATGAAAAATTGTTCGTTTATTTACATAGAATCCAAAATTAAATATAATAAAGCCTTATTTTAGCAAGTAGTAGTATCTTGAGTGAAGATGCTATATCTTAGTCTGATCGTAGTCGCAGGCAACAAAAGCGATTCGAACGTGGCTGTTATCGAGGGTAAATTTATTTATGCTAATACTGTCGGGGCTGATGAAATTATGAGACAGATTTTACTGAATTTTTCACGACGGCGCTTCCCATTAATCAAGGTCACGACACAAACATCTCGGCTTCCAGATTTCTTCAGGCCCTCGATTTTCAATACTACTACAGACGCATCCGTCACGGTATTTTCAGTTTACGCAAATGGAAGCTTCGAAGTCATCGTCTCTAGGTGTAAGGCCCGTACTCACGAACGATACTCGTGTAAGAAAAGTGGCAACACTATGCAAAGTAAGACATTGTGTGTGACGTTCATGCGTTGTTGCGTTAATTTTACGTGACGTAGATAGCCGGCGGCACTCAAGTATTGTCTCTGAATAGGTTTGTAGGGCCCTGTGCGTCCACGAACACTGAGAACTCATAGTATCGTTCTTGAATACGGGTGTTAGTCTTTCTACAAAATAGTCGTTTATACCGGTACATGTTTATGAAATTCACGTACAAAATGGACTTTCTAAAAGATGTAAATTTATTCAAGGGCCTTAGATTGTGGGTCTACGCGGTATATCAACGTCATAAATAAACAAGGGAATCTTATAAAAATACGCTGGGGACAGTGGCACCCATCTCGGAGCCATCCATTTGCAGGGCGGCCCATCCATCACGCCGACGAGCCGCGCGCCGCACGCACTCCACACGGGGATTGATTCACCACTTTATTGTCGACCGCTAAAACAATTGCAAAATATTGGGCGCTGACGTAATGCCCGTAAACTGATATATTGGGTACTTAGAATATTGAAATTGGAAAACATCCACTGTGTATTCCATTTACGCAAAGTGGTCGCGAGGAGAGAGGAGCGACGAGCGAGGTGGTGACGATATAAAGTAACTTATTTTTCCAGTCCTCCGTGTAAGTGGGGCGGCCGGGGACATTCCCATAATCGAATATTTGATCATCGGAGAGTTATGAGGTGTCGATGTTATTTATAACTTAGGGGAGACAATGTACTTTGAATTCTACAAGCATCGCAGTTCTAAACAATATAAGATGTATCGTGTGCCCCTATTATGGGTATATTTTTCACCATAGAAAAAGTTGTTTAGAACTAAATATAATTCGAGTAGGTCCTATCTACCTGCCTCTATCACTCAGAAACAGCTTTGTGAAAACTTGAAGGTTTTCCTTGGTCTTTCAAGCTAATTAAAATGTCAGGCTTCCCTAATTCCTTTCCTGCAGAGCAATAAAAATAATCTTAATGACCTTCCTAAATATCAGTCAGTGTCATGAAAAGTTTAAGGTAGATGAAACGTTGATGATGCAATGGGGTTGAAATTTTAATGAAACCTATATCTATTAAAATCCCCGCAGGAAACGCTGCACACATGTTTAAGTTCTCTCACCTCCGCGCTCCACATACTTAATCAAAGAGCTCTATTCTAATTCACTCGGTGTAAGTTAAGCGCCGTTCCAACTCCGTTTAACTTGGTTTAACTTTCCTTTGTGAAAGTGAATAAAACGAGGATAAGTCGTTTTACTTTCGAGGTCATGTTGAATTAAGTGAATGAAGCAAATATCTATCTCTTAATACGTGAAGAGCTCATTTATTTGGATTCCTTATTAAAAGTGTAGCTGGAGGGTCCCGTTGAAAATTGGTTGATGGATAACTTGGCATTTTAAGTTATGGTTGAAATTCGACCACAGAAGAGGTACTCAAGTTTTGTACAGTGCGGTATAGTTATTAAGGTATATAAGAATCGCCTCACGCTCTTACCAAAGAACTTATATTAAACTGTGTTCCAACGAAGTCGCACGAGCACGAGGTTAAAACAAAACATTTCAAAAATTCAATTATTCATGTAGGTACCAATGTTTTGTTATGGAAGCCAGACAAACACGCGGATGGGTCACCTGATAGTAAGTGATCACCGCCTATATACATGATACACTTTTGCACGTCAATTTTTTTTTTCTACCCTCGTTTCGTAAAGGTGCTTTACTACGGAGGAGAAGATACGAGGAAAGGAACTTCTCGGCACATATTTTTAAAAAAGAAGTGAAAATAATACAAACATTGATTAAATACAAAATTGCTAACCTGAGCATTTTAGCGTTTGCAGAACTGTTCATTTCCATGCGTGTTTCTTCAATATTCGAATAAGTATCAGCTTCAGTTGGATGCAGGCACGGAATTGTTTAAGAAATATAAATTATCGCCAGTGTCTGCCACGCGGGTCACCTAGTCGATCACTAGACCATTACCAGAAACAGCCTCATTCAAATTTACGGCGAATAGAGTTACTGAACTCCCAACCTCATCATAACTTTCCTTTGATAACTACGGCAAAATAAATTGGGTTCGCCGGGAAATTGGCTCCGATACGTTCAGCAGAATATAGAGCTCATAGGGAATAATTGTTTGTTTCTCTTCGAATTTCAACGACAGCGCCGAGTGATTACGGTAGCTGGAACTAGACTAAGCCGGCTAAACCTAATTCGAATGCGTGCCTCGGTGGCTGTAGGTATTCCCCGAGTAAAAGACCTCTAAAAGGATTCGTTAAAAAGAGGATATTCGGCAATACACGTACCGCACGTTGATCGAAGAGAATTGCAATGTGGATCGTGGATCTTATTATGTTGATATTTATTAACATGTATTTATTTTATCCCCCTGAAGAAGGCATTTGAGTTAGATTAAGAATTAAAATAGTTAATATGATCTTTCTTTTTTACATAAAAATAATGTTTTCAGTACTTAAGAATACAATTATTATAGAAGTGGCATATACACGTAATAAATTAAACATTTATTTCAGTTCTATTTAATAAGTTTTTTGTGGTGAATTTCAGCGCCGCTCATCAAAGACAAGCACCGCTTACTGCGGAGCGCCCATTATCCATCTCGCGTACAACAGCTTACCGATTTGTAAAGGATCAAAATCGTCTTACCACGTCATGTGGATCTGCCATCTAACTTCGACTTTAACATCCTAACAATAAGGTTCAGTTTGTAATAAAGAGTTTGAACGCCCACGACATTTACCTCCTATAACGTTGCCTTTCGGCATTTAGTCCGTTTTGACGTAATTCTCAGAGATATTATGATTTTCCTACGCATCGCCCCGTTTTACGGTTTCTCTCATGTAAACTGAAATTTTCGTATAATCAGTATAGCGTGGGAAGTTTTTGGTTGTTATGAGTGGGTGTAAAACGGATGAAAAAAAAATTTTGCTCTGCTTTTGTAGGGGCAAGTGCTTTCTTGATTTCAACTCCCACGGCAGCCCTTGTAGGTTATTAAATAATAAATCTACTTACACGATCACCATATTAAAGTATCGTATATTGCATATCTCAGCAAACAGCTATATAATAATATATATGAGTACACTGTGCAGGGTAAACAAAATATTTGTTATTTCATCACATCGTCTCATCCGGCTCGAAGGACCAACATGTAGTACTTGTAAAAGTCGTTGTTAACTCTATGATATCACTGATGTTACTATCGTTTGAGCGCTGCATTATAATAATAAACGGGTGATCACTGATAATGAACTTAAAAAAATTACGAGCTTTAATTCACACTCAAAGGGAACTGAACAACCGTTATAAAATGTTTTTTTTTTTATCTATAGAGGTACTACTCGTTTTAAAGAGTAACTACTGTAAAATAAAACTACTCATATATCACAGTTTATGGCCCCCAACCCCAAAGCCCTTGTCTATTAATCGTCGCTGACTCTGTGGAATGTATCGCCGGTGACAGCGCGGGCGCGGCGGCGCGAGATAGACACCGCCACATGTCTAGCCGATACTACCTCACAATACTATATCAAATATACTAATGTAACAAACGATTTGGTTTTTACTGAAAGGAAATTATACATGCCCGAATAATAAAACACTACACTTCAAATCTAGTGCTTAAATTCACTTTCGTTGTCACTTTCGTACATATTTTTTTTTTAAATACTATCGACCAATTATCTTATTTGCTTTTGATATTCACATGTTACTGCGACAGTATTTTCTAGCGTAAGAATAGTTCAAAAGGAAATTATGTAGATCCGTCAAAGTCTTCAGTTTCTCAGAGCTGTCGAACAGAACATAATCTACATAATTTACAGAATACAATCTAAAGTTGCCACCGAAACAGTTATTAGTTTCCGCGGCACCACGACGTCCCGGGACAACGGGGGCTGTGTTTGACAGGTAGGCCGCTTCGTCTCAGACCAGAGACGTATCGGGTATGTACCTCTATTTAGAATTTAAAAGCCATTACATTAGAAGCAACTAAGCACACAACAATATACTCAGCCAACGAAATGAAATATGGCTATGGAATTAGTATCAGTAAGGGGTAAAGATTATGTGCCAATTGCTAGTAGAATAATTCAAACATTTCCCGTTTGCTACAAAGAGGACGAGACCTCCGCCTGCGACACAGGATAAGACGTTTCTAAGTAATTAGGCTACTCCAGTTACCGATAGTCTTGCTTCCTCCGATCCAAGCGAACTCCCTCTTGCGATATTAATATAAAATTCATGGCCATTTGAGAGCCTTGAGGATATAATTACGCACTGATATGGTTTCTTGAAAACGCTATAAAGTGTCTCGGGAAGCTGTAGTTTAGCCTAACACTCGTTGCATTATGCTTTTCTTCTTTCAAAGTTATAGCTACAGCCACCGCGCTTCCCCGACAGCATAACGTGGTTTGCAGTTAAAGTACTTTCGGAAGTCAAATGAACTCACGCCTACGTCGGCTTCACACAGCATGGTTAAAGTAGAAATAATTTCAAGTTATAATATTCGATACAACAATAAAACAATAAGACCAAGTAATGAGTTTTCCATCATAATATTTTTTCAATTAATATTAGATTTACAATTTTAGGAATTTTCTTATTCTAGACTGCTATTCTATTCTAATCTGGTTACTGTTGTATTGCTATGATTGTTTAAATTACTCTCAAATTTCATTTCACTGGGGATTTAGGTTCCTTTCAATCCCACGTAAACAGTAACACGAGAGACTTAATAATAACGCATTGTCGCCGAAGACATCGGCTGCGACGTCCGATTACAAAACTCATCTAAAATGCCATTAAGGATCAGCTTTACTCGAGGGTAACAAAATATAATCCCTATATTTTTTGCGTATATAATATTACATATTGAATAATTTATTGTATAAAACAGGTATCTACTCGCTTGCCCAATTCACAAAGAAATCATTTATATATAACAGTACAGAAAAACAAAACATGGGCAATAAATCTGCCAATTCGTTTCACTTAATCCTGCGATTGATAATATAATTTTCTTTATAACGGGAATTAAAAAATGACACCGTTACAATCAGATAATCCAGAGTAAGTCCGGTATTAGAGTGACGGGGCGCCGGCCGCCGCTCGCCGCGAGAGGGAAAGTATCGATGATTAGTGAAAACGGAAATCCATTATCCTCCGATTGTATGGAGACCCTAATCTGGGCAAAGCCTGCTTAGGACGATAAATCGCAAAAATCTCTCTTTTCAGACATCGGTGGCGTGACCCAATCAAAATTAGATGACGTAACGAAGCGCGTGATTAAATTAGCTGTAAATAAATCGATTTAGGAATGTGTTTTTTCCGATTAAATTTTATAGACTACACCAAATGTTAGATAGTAAGCTGTACAACAATCTTCGCAGAGAAAACACCCTGTGAACATTTATACGAGACAAGACAATAATTATACTTCAAGAATGACAGTTTAACCGTGACCATAGCAATTCCATTCACTGCGTCGAAATATTGGCGAGGAAAATTTTGTTTTCAGTGTAATAATACCGTGTGTCTGAGCAGCCGCGAACTGACAATAATAAAAGTTCGATACATTTCTGTTACAACAGTATAGACCTGAATAAAAGTTGGACGATAAGAACGCGAGGCGCTGGTAAAAAACTAGTCGCAGACATTAAAAGATATTTGGCGAGTTTAATGCGAGCTTGTAAAGACGCTCGTAAAACTCGAAGCCCACACGAGATCGCTGTTATTACTGCTGAGAATACTACATTTTATCAGCAGTGGGAACCCTGCCGGTGACCTGCCGTCTCTTTATTTGTCGAAGCCTAATGCGTCCACCGCGGAGCCGCAAAGCTTCAGACGGATCGGAATATTCATCAATAACGAAGGGTTCTGCCATAATAAAACGGTCAATATATATTTTAGAAAGACTGACTATGCAACCAATGACTAGGTATTGCCGACGTAAATTTATTTCTTACTATAAGATAAGATAAGAAAAATAGCTCAAAAATACTGTCTGGTCAGCCTAATTGGCTTGCTTTCTAAAATTATATCAAGTAGTTATCGTTGAACGTGAATAAATCATGCATATCCTATATAACGAGCATATATTAGTTACCTAAATGGTGGCTGTTAACTACGCTTCCACAGTGATTATTTTTTATATCCCGTCAACATCGCCACGTGATTTCAGTGATTGTGTGTGTGCTATGTGTGTGTGTGTGTGTGTGTGTGTCGTCGCGCTGCCGCTGGTACTAAAGTATTTTATAAGCTCTCCACTCCTTTTTATTCGTATGCATATAAAATCTTATTATCTTACCCTCGTCATAAAACCTAATTTTCTTAAAAACCGTAGCATTCTCAGCATATTTTCCAAATAGGATACGAAAGAAAAATAAGAGAGGTAAAAGGATACGATCAGGATCGCGATCAAAGTAAAGATAATCAAAACAATATTCCTAACTTTTATAAAAATAGTCGACAACGGAAAACACGAGCACGAGATGGAAAATGGTCATCGTCGCCGGTCGACATCACTGACATTAAGGTAAACAAAAGAAAGAAATTGCTATTTCAGCTCAATAAAGTACTTTCACCTGCAGTACTTAAATGCCTTTTGTACCGGCCAAGTACCTTTAATGTTTACGAGAATGGTTTTTTCCAGCGATTATTTAAAAGTACCATTACATAAATCCTCGTTTAAATTTTTTATTCCAACGCTTCATGCAACAGAGCTTTTCGTTTATCTCTGTGCTTCGGACGTAAGTCTCTTTATTGTGATTGTATAATAGTGTCCTTACAGTACACGCTGGGAATGAACTCGTGTTTAACGTACAGAGAGCTTTTACCGTTTACATTACGTACGAATGTAGATTAAAAGTGGAGAAGTAAATTGAAATGTACAGCGGGAGCACGAGGAGCTGCACTCTCATGCTGCGATATTAGTCGAGCGGAGGCACGCGCGAGCCGCGGCTACGACGTGCCGTAGACCAGCTACGGTGCTACAGCGCTACGGCTCGTAGCCATGTGCTTAACATTCACACTACCCGCATCACAACTTTTATTACAGTTTCTGGAAAGCTGACGTTCGTTCTACAGCGATTTCAAATTAAATAAACATTTCAAAAATTGATTTCACATGAAGGTAATTAAGTATTACAGTTGAACGGAAGAAAAGAGATTTTTGACCGATCCGATAGTCACTCGAAAGATTTATTCTTGGTAAAATTTACAGCAAAATTTTACTTACGCTTCATTCGGCACCAAATCGCTTGTAAATCTCTAGACAATGCAGAGCCCTCGGCGTGACGGACTCGCTTCAAAAACGTTTAATTGATGGCGGAGACACCGATCTCGGTGAACGGGCGCCGGCCGCTCCGTTTGAACAGAAATAGAATGATCTCGCTATCACTAGTATATCAAACAGTGGGAGCTAAGCTGCTGGAACGAAATAAAAATGTAAGCATGACGGCGAGCCGGGTGTATGATAAATGGCCGCCCTCGATCTAGCCGCCTCCATTTATCAGTGGAAATAATTCATTTTATGCTGATTTTGAATTACCATAACCGCAGTGTGGACCGGGATAGTGAAAGGGAATTAATACGAGCGGATTTTTATTGTATAAGGCTCTAGTTAATTAATCAATTGTGAATGTTTGGGATGATCGCACTAGTAAGGGGCAACGCACATGGAGAGCGCAAACATTCGAATGAATACTGACGTGGGTGTGGCGCTTAACGTATGTTATGCCGTGATCGGTACTGAAAATACGAATTGTTTGTTACAACTGTTGTTGTTGTTTTGTGTGTTTGACGTTGTTGTTTTTATGACCATAAAAATATATACTACCAGCACTTCAGGTTACTACTACTCGAGACAATTAAGTTTTATAGACGGCGCATTTATTTGATATCGGCATTCGCTTTTAATAAACATAAACGTGACTCGGACGTTACAGAAATGTATATCGCTAGGAATGTCGAGAAAAATATTCGCGAAGTGACTCCCAATCTAATTTGAAAAGGTATAAAGTGACAGTAATGTGATACCCACTTTAATTCGTCTTTGCATCGCGTAGCGCGAATTTTCAAATTGAATTTCAAAGTTATATTTAATGATCGCCCTTCATTTAAGTATTCCTATAAATTTAGTAAGGCGCAGCTAAATATATTTTATTGAGTAATAAGATTATTTCTGTCGACAGTAGCATAGGTAACTCTAGCAAATAGTTTGACTGTGATATGATCTATCACAGTATTAGGCAATGGACTAGTCGATCAAAATTAAACAAAATGTAACCGACGTATTTAAATTTTGTTAGTATCCCAGTTTTGTTACACAGGATATCACCCTTGTTTCTGTAGACATCATTACCATCACAATGTTATTTAATTATTATCCGCTTTGTTCCTAAGCCATTGTTTTTGTGACATCTTAAATTTATTGTCTAGTTACCATGGTACGAATACATTCCATTGTAGATAAATATTCAGTAACCTACAGTTTGTAATATTTTAGTTTAAAGTGCTCATTCATGTGTATATTAAACCGCAAATGACAATCATTTCAGTGGTATAGGTAGTGAATTTGCGCGAAATTTACTCAACCAAAATGCGCCCTATGTGTAGCGTTCTGATTTGAAATTTACAATAATGTGAATAAAGGTAACTTCCCTGCAATAAAGTGGTTTATAATATTATTTCACTTAAGATCCAGTATTACTATAAAATTCCATGTTTTATTTAAGAAACACTCTATTTGGCTATTTGTCTATCACTAGGCCGTAACGCTCTAAATTTTTCATTCAAAATGTCGTTTTAGTATCCCCGTCCTCCACCAGCTCAGCAAGACAATTCACATCCCATGAACTCTCGGGGTGTCATTAATAATATGTCATTGGGTAAAACCATATTTACAATTTCGTAATGGCTGTCATTCCGGATGTCATATATACTAAATGAGACAATTTTTTGTAAAAATAAATCGTCACTGGAATTACAGCACTTTGTTTGTTTCATTCATTTAAATATGAAATGAAATATATCATCAGCTGCGGTATTTTGACGAAAATTATAATCTGTTTTCCACGTTCGACCATCGCATGTGTCAGAGTAGGTATGGACCACACGCGTCCAAGCTCCAGGCGCCTGTACAACCATATTTCTTGTGGATGCAATTGTTTTTATTTCGTTTCGTAGAATACTGAGGTGAACCCTGATGAAAATATCTTTTGTATTTTTGTTGTAACCTCAGGACCAACCTACCTTTAAGACAGCTTCTACTTAAACACTAATATTTTCGTTGAGTTTTTTGCACGAAGACCAATTATGGCCTCGTTGCTAATGCAAGATAATCTCCTGCGACAATTTAATAGCAATCGTCGTCGGTCACCGGTCGCATTCCCGAGAAAACACGTGAAGTATTATGTGCTCACAATGGTTTACTACGTTATCTAATTTCACCACTTTATTCGAATGGCGATGCGCTTCGTTCCTCATTTAAATGAATACGTTCTGAGCGGAATGAGTTTTATTAATTTAGCACTAAAGGTTTTATCACTCCCGCTTTTACCACCTCGTCATTACGTCAGATTGTTATCGAACTTTAATTGTATTACATTATTGATATCCGTATATTATTGTTTACTCTGTTGTAAGGATCAGAGAGTACGAGCATTGTGGTGGAAACAATGGAGTGTTAGCATCGTCAGCGGTCGCCGGAACAACTTGACGTTCTGCTTTATGGTTCACAGTCTGCTGAGCTTCAGACAACTTTCTATATTATTGGGAAACAAACTTAACACAACCGTCAACAAAAAAACCTCATAGTACCTTTATAAATATAATAATTAACAATTATTGAAGTACTCTGAGTTAAGCACAGCTTATGTTGATGATATTGTTGGTGAATATGAGCAGTGGACTGTATAATTTGGGGGTGGTTTGAAGATTCTTTCTGGGCAATACAAAATCACAAACCAAATGCATGCACCAAAAGGGATATCCACCAACCTTAGTCCCGTTGCGCGGCGTCTGCGAACTCGGCGCCGAGATGG
>DWOX01000278.1:0-11186 GCA_018251315.1 Nastra julia | reverse complement strand
AAGGAATAAAGAGGGTATGTTTTTTACGGATAAAAGAAGCCATAATTACGCACCATTAATGATTACAAACTTGAATTTTGACTTATAAGTAGAATAACACATGTTGTGTTAAAAACTATATTCCCAAGTTGTAGGGGGAGAAACTGGGAAGGATAATATTTCTGTATCGGGGGTTTTTTTTAAATTTCCAATTTAATGTTATTAATTCTAGGAACTGTATTATTCAACTGCATGCAAAAAGAAACCACATCTATATTTAATTTGTTGAACAATGATCGGCTAAGTTTGCCGACATAAAAAACGATTTTACAAATCGATAAATATTTGGGGATAAAGCAGTATCAAAATATTCTTTATTTATTCTGTATAGTATTCTTAATATTAACTATTGATTTTAGATTAAAATAACCCTCTATTCCAGGTAGAGCAACTACCTACGCTCCGAAAAACGCCGTGAATTTCGAAATTAACAAGCTTAGTTGCTATGCTAACAAAAAAAATTAAACAGTAAAAGCAGAGTTCGAAAAAACCGCCTATTCCTATTTTGAATTCAACCTTAAACACCAGCCCACAAGGTCGACATTGGAATACAATTTTAATGCTATCTACAAGATAACGAGATAATTCATACTACAATTGTTGAGGCGATCGTTATTTTGAGAGTCACTTATAATTCGGGATCAAAGATTTACAAGCACTTTCACACTTCGTAAAAAAAATCGCAAACCTGTCCCTTGAATTATGAAGCTCATATTCTATTGAAATATTGATCATGTACTATAGGACCACAGACAGGCCTTCCCAAAAGGTATAATTTATTTTTTCTTGGGATATTTTCAACAAATTTGTTGAGCTAGTGCGAAAAACAGTTCTTTGATTAAAAAGTACATCACACAAAAGGACGATTTTTTTTTGTTTATCTCTTAACACGAGTAGTCTGTATCCAGGATGTATTTCCTTCTGAAATTTTTTGCGTTCTTCTCGCTCATACATATGGATATTTCTACGATTACTTCCCTGCTCTTCATAGAATGCGGCCGTAAACAGGGCACAGGCGAGGTGTAAACTGCAGCGAGCGATTCAAACAAAGAGTCGCGGAGGTCGTGACAATCAACTAAAATGTTGTCCCCTCCGTCCCTCCGTGCCACGCTACGATTATAGCCGTTTTGTTCTACCCTATTGTCCCTTTCGAAAGGGTGTCGTATCAATCAAAATGATATACAATATTTAACAGCGGTGATAACTGTAGTGTTCTCGAGAGGTGTTTTAAAGGAGACCCTTCCAATATTATCACACTTAGCCATCTTTTGTATGGCAGCAATACACTTAAGGGTACGAGTGTCAAAGCGCTACAGACAGGGACATGACACAAAGAGCGAAATGATTTCCCGTGATTCATTTTGGTCTGTATTGTAGCGTTTCGATTTTTAAGAGTAGAGGCTGGACTTTCACGTTATTACTTCATTACTTAACGTGGGTACGTTTATTTTATACAAGCGCGGTTATTCTTTAATCTTGCAGATCAAATTCTACGTAAATTCAGCTTTTCAGCATCAGCTTCAGCTTTAGCTTCAGGGAATGAATACGGTTCAAAAAGCATATTTTAATTTTGATATAAAAACAAATAATACGATAAGAAATTACAAGATTAGATCGGGCGCGATAATTCAACATAACTGCTCATTATATTATGTAATCCAGGATCGGACTACGATACCTGATGATTGTCTGACCTGCACATCCAAAACATAAAAGACAAACACCCTGGTCAAGAATCTAATCCCAAGGCCAACCATGTTGTAAACTAAAATTTCGTCAATATCTAATCAACTGTCACGATACCTTCAGACATAAGCATCCATTTAAATCTCGATAATCTTCCAGTAGTGTTTATGAATACTAAACACGTTTTAATATTAAATTAATAAAGAAAACAGTAAAAAGATTCTGAGTATAAAACAAAATTCGCTTTGGTATAATAAATATTCTATAATACTCCTCGCAACCACTATTCGAGGAGGATTACGAAAATTGAACGGGTATCTATAAAGGTAATAGGAGGCACGAGGTGTCTTCAATGAGCTGGAAGTAGGGTTGCTATCACCGAAATTGTTGTCTACGAATAAAAATTTCGCGAATCCCGGCCATATGGAACAAAATGTAGGTTTGTCCGCGGACATTCATCAAAAAAAAGACCTTAAAAAATCACATATTTCGTTTTAATGTAGCCTTTCCTATAATTAATAGTCGTGCCCTGGAAAGCAAGTGTTCAGGTTTTACCCCGTCCTGAACCAGGACAAAACAAGGAGTATCGAAAAGGGTTGATCTAGGTGGAAGGGTGTTGAAAAGACTAGTCGGTCGATACGCGTTGCTAACTAACGCCTAATTATATTTATTTTTCTGACAAAACTGAATCTCTTAGTTATACAGCGCGATAACAGCCACCCCACGGCCATCCGTATTTGTGAATGGCTGAACGAAAAAGGAAATAAAATATTCGTGAACATTCCGCTGGGATAGAAAAATAAATAATAAGATACGTCAGAGCTAATTCATTATTTACGTATCACCAACTGCTTCAGCTTACCAAAATATTTACTACAACGTAAATTCTAGTTAGCAAAATGATTCCACAATGAATTTGGGATCGGTTTCAACGTCGACGTCCAATAACTTTCATCATGTGGCTACATAAATGAGCAGTCACATGAAAGGTCCTCGATTTTAAGGTAAGAGAAAAACTAGCCGTAACACCATTTGAACCGAATAGTTTAGATGCAACTCGCCTTAAAGAAGATCGACAATCTGATCGAGTGAGAGCTGGGCCGCTTTTTGCCACGAGTTAAGTTGACAATGTCGAATAGTCTTTAGTCTGTTAAAGCAGACAAGGGTTATATTGTAGTAGCAGATAATTAAACATATCTATTTTCGTCTGTATTCAATTGTCTTGAAAGTATGAATACATCCATTTACTGTACGCTCCAATCCTCTCCAACTGCCATCTCATACTTCATAATATTACAATGAAAACTGATTACAAGGAGAGATGATAACGAAAGTGAATGAGACCCAAGTCTGCACGTAAACTGCACTAATTAGGATTACACAATGGGCTGCGTCCGAGCGGTTCGCTACGCCTGTTACGTAACACTGCACGTGAGGCCCGCGTAGAACATGCCGCTCGTTCTCGGACGCCGACGTCGCCGCCAGTGCCCGTGACGATGACACCACGTGCTGCACTGACATCACGAATATGTTCATCGTTGTGTGCTGTACATATCAACAGGAGATTGAGTAGACATTGTCGGTATGCTCATCTTATTTAACAATTTTTGTTATTACTTGGTATACTTTTTATGTTATACTTTTGCTAGTCCCTTAAAGTATAGTATATTCACATCTTCATCAGGATTCCTTTTACCAAAGACATCGAGCGTTTGCTGCATCAACTAAGAATTCAGCGAAATTAATTTTTCTCGTCGGTCTTACGTACTTCATAAACTTTTCTATGACATCCTCAATCACAAGGGAAGTCGACTCACACTAACGTGGAGGATCTTATTTAGAGATAACACGTGCATCCTACAGCGGACCCCTAATGGGTCATAGAAAACTTAGCAACAAAACACGTGCTATTCAACGTACCTAACAGACAATACGGACAATCGGCGAGTTGGATTAGAATAGCAATGCGAGCACACAATAGCCAATCAAGTTGACAAACGAGCGGGCGAGCGAGCGAAACGCGCAAATACGCTGGCCTACAAACACGACAAACAACAAACACACGACAAGTCTTTTTATCGGACGTCTGCTGAGGTCGTTACACTCTTTATTAAGGACTAACGAACGACCGCGACATCGCATCAGAAAATACGCAATATACCCATTTCATTTAGTTTCAATCGTAAATAAATAACAAAAACATATTGCTTACATAGTAGCAAATTTTTTAACAACACATGGCAACGTGACTGCGCATCCGTGTTTATTATTGTCGAAAGACGAGGGTTAAGTATAAATTGTTTAATCTAATGTTGTTTAATACTCTTTAATTAAAGTATTTTTTGTGTTGTTACTTTATTTTTTGTGTAGACTGGTCTACTGGACTGATCGCTTAGATTGTAATGGAACATAATTATCCATTATTACTCTGTGCCTCTATATGCTACAACTTTGCTAATACCCTACCAATCACCTGAATATACATACCTAGATAATGAAGCGCCTCCTGCTTATAATGTAGTGTTTGCGTCAGTCCACTTACATACAAGTTGTTAGGAGAATGCAATTCAATATAACGGCTGCTAGCGCCACTACAATGTGTGATGCAACACTACCATTCATCGCCAAAAAATGTTATATCCTACCGATATAGAATGATGCCTGAACCGTCTGGATGGAGCAAACAACTCAATGATAGTGTTAGATGTCGAATTTCTTGTTCTAATAAAACACGCTCGTAAGCACGCATCAGTGCCTCTGTTCGAAAATGCTAAAGGGCAGGCAGCTATCCCGCTGCTAACGACAGTTTCTATTACGTGACACAAGGTAAAACGGTTGCAGGTTAAAATACGGTTTTAATAAAAAAAATCAGAGACAATTAAAAAGTGATGTGTACTTTACAGTAAAATTAAAGTGGTCACGTTCGAAAAGTTTTATGGAAACGGGCTGCGTATCGTAAAAATATATAGGATACTTGCAATCTTTGCGAAAGCTACAAGTAAGAACTTTCGTATTTGAGGTACTTTTGTTGTGTATTAAACACGGATAAAAAGCCACTGTATATTTAGATTATTTTCAAAATATTACACTCAATGCTTTTCGATGTAACCAAGCAGGACGCACGGAAGGCTAACATATTTTACTGTAGGTAACATACAAACATCATAGTATTTCCAGTTCAAATTGATTAAATCCTTTTAATTTTATTTCATCGTCAAAAGCTTACTTTTATGAGTTGAATTCCTTTATAGATATTTACGAGTATATCATGTCTGTGTTACTTTCAACTCTGTGCACTATAATGTTCAGTTTCGTATTAATGTGGGAAGTTATCGAAGTACATACGAGTAACATGCTAATCTTTTAGTTTCATAATTATAATGTAGCGGCGCGGGAAGTAGTGGAGGCGGCCGGCCGAGCGGTCGACCGCATTGCCTCACGTACCATAATCACATTAGTAGCTCTCTCAACCTTTCATCTGCGAAGGGAGAGTTGATTGCAACCGAATGTTGTTTGGAAGTATCATTATCTCTGTGTTAGGTACTTTATATGTTTCGCTCCGAGCTTAGAGTACCTAATATTGGAGGGCCGCAGACTTTATTTTAGTTTGAGGAGTATAATAAGACTTCAAGTGTAAGAGACCTTTTGATTCTCCTCTAAAATACAGTCCACGGCCCTCCAACACCTAACATCACAGTTCACAGCTGTTGATTCCACTGTTGGCGCGACTTTCTTTTCACGTTGAGAAGTAAACTGACTCTGCACATTCTGGGAACTTTTATGTTCTGTTTTTGGAATGTTCTCCTCACTGAAGTATGTTGTGATAAAAAGATAATAAGGAATTAAAAATTAGAGGAGCAAGAACTGTTTAACCTTAAGCCCGAGGAAGAGCGGAAAACGAACATTTCAATTGCTCATCATTGCTCGTAAGTGAAGTATACAGAATGTTAACATGAACCCAGTTTCGTAGTAACTTTAAATTTAGAATGTTCAATTCAGCTTAGCGATCAAAAGTTTCAACGGTAAGTTCTACTTTCCAGAACATCAATTATTTGATCATAAGAGCACATCTATACAGAGAATAGCACCCGCAGCTCACAACAATACGATTTGGCCACATACTCGAGGAGTGATCAATATCATTGATTGTTTACCATCACTTTAGCCGCGCCAGCGATCGATTAGCTAGCTTTGCAAGAGGGCAACACGTCTGAAGTCTGAACGTAAATCAATTCTAAATAAGACTAAATATTGAAATTCTTAATTCCTACAGCACATGCAAAATCAAGTATAAGTATTATATTCGGTTATTATGTTTCCGATCACTGCCAGCTACAGGAGCGGTATTATTGGCTACGAGGAAAATCTGTGTCAAATGAGACGACTAATAACATTTTACGAGTCACAAAACACCTATTTATGCTATCATTTCATCTATTGAATCCACCAGCCGGTTTCAATGACATGGAATCTCCAAAACAAAATTAAATCATGTGTTTCATTTCTAGACATCAATATCAATTCTTTTATAAACATTTGTAATGTAAGTGAAATGCTGTGAATAGCTATAGGTATGTGTAATAAATACACCTGTGCTGTTAATATTGATAAAGTGCTGGCACATTTTCAACAAGATATTTGTTCAAAAAAAGAATATGAGAATATGAGAGTCTTGCTAATTTTTTTTTCTTTAGGTAGGAAGGTTCTCAATTTAATTTAATACACATTCTTAAGAACCTACTTATTATTAAATTGAAACGCATTAAGAACGAACTGAACGAAACAGGTATTATAACAATTGCGTCACTATTTCAAGATTGTAAATTTGCACAGCAATGTATCATATCTTTTTAATTTTATATCAACACACGGTCGATGATATTTGCAAGCTCTTTGTAAATAATAGTACGACGCTGTGGGTCGAATTGCTACTAATACCTACGTAGAAACAGACTTCAAGGTGACTCATGGAACCTGCAAAAATTGTCAAGATATTAAACCATGTTGATTGTATCTTGTTCATTGTACGATTATGAAATAATAATAATTAACTTAGCTAGTGCAAAGTTATAATTTCTTTAATATTGCTAATGATTTTAACAATTGTTGTAATACCACTAAATAATTGTCACTAATGGTATTCTTTAATGTCGAAGTTGATCTAGCGGGGGAAAGCACGATTGACGCTGTTTATTGTAATTGGATTCTAGTTCAAAATTTAAAACACAGTCGTGTTAATCATCCCTTAATGTATGAAATTACCACGCTGGTCATGTTTATTGTTCAAACTTCATTTAAATTTTTTATTCTGTATTTTCAAATTGCCGTAAAAAATTGCAGTAGAAGATAAAGACTTTGATACAAACACGCCTAATTATAAAGTTTAACAAAGATAACTTTCGAGTAGCGGTGAATGCGGCGTGTGTGTGCACAAGTGAGACGTGTTCCCAAGGTCCATGATAATTGATAACACCTGATTAGATAATGGCTCCGAGACCACGACCAATCAACACGTATTGCTGATTTTTCGCAATATGGATTCTTGCCTCGTAAATAATTTTATTTCTCCTAAATATTTAATCCCTAAAGAAAAGGTTGAACATATTTAATTTTGAATATCAGAAGTGGGAAACATTCGCGTTGACCATGAACTTGCTGAATCAACATACTTTGCGGACATAGGAAATAATATTATAATAAAATTCTATGTGCTGTTTGTTACTTTAAATCTGTTTTCACTGTAAGTTTTGTTATTGAGGTGAGAACTTGGAACCAGTATTATGAACTTAAGCAAGTCGACTTCATTATTTCAAGTTTCTACAAACATGACGCCTGCAATAGCTCTTTTTATTTTCAATATATGTCATGAGATATACTTATGGTGTCTATGACGTCTGAAGCAATATTTGTTTTTACTATATGTAACGTTCATAAATCTGTCAGCAACACTGATGTACACGGTACAGTTACTTGTTAATTAGACGGATAGCGCGAATACAACTACATTCTGTATTGACAGAGCAATGATCTGAACTTGCAACTTATCCAGCAAGTATTTACCAGTCACGAGATTACCCGCGGGCGGTGCGGGTATTTCTGTACCTAATTCTAGACTGTTTGAATATTTGTGTTCCAATTCACACGTACCAAATTTATTTACCCAGACATCAACTTCGGTGAATGCGAAATTTATAAAAGCGCAAGAAATTTTGTTTATATTTTGATATCGTTGCGAGTACATAGGATTTATCGCATCTTAGATTATAAATAGCGTATCACAAGCACACACACCGACATAAATAGCGCTATCACCCGCACTACGGAGGCACGTGCCTTTTTATCATCTATCGCTCAGCGACGTGCACCTCTCCAAGGAATTTTGCACGTTTTCTTTAAAGTTCTCCGTGAGGGCACTGCATCTTTTGCTTGAGCTTTTAATGTCATTATGTGAAACTTAAACGAGTCATTACTATACCTCTAATATTCCGTACATTTGAGGTACTGACAAGTTAATTAAAATATTTACTAGCATCTGTTACAAACCCTTTTCAAAACTTTCAGAAGACATTTTCAAAATATTATCAAATTGCTTCAAACCGACCACATAATAGAAATTGTGTTGCATCGGATATAAAAGACGTGACTTTAATATAAAGCTATTTTAGAATCTTAACGCGTCCACAACTGTATAATAATTTATTTTAGGCAGTCGCTCTTTAACATAATCATTTAGGAAAGTTACCGCAGCGGCTTTCACCATATCTGTTTTACAATAATGTGGCGTTTCCCTTCAATTTGCATTTAACGACTAAATGGTACCGTTAACCGCATTCTTGCGCTGCGGACCGTAAGGGTCCGTTTCATCAAATTCTAAGAAGACCTACACATTATTAGATCGTTATTCATAATTAAATAGTGATATGATTGGACGCCGCGCTACCTCAACGCCAACAAAACCAAGTCGTTGGACATTCATCAGGAGATCAATAATTATTATATTCATCGTCGCTGTAATGACTACTACTATCAGCTTCACAGATTCTATTTTAAGGTTAACCGGAAGCTAACAAGCACGTTCGAATTTTTAATTTAACATGGTTTTTGTTTTCTTTAGAATACTTTAGAATATAGTTATAAAGCAATTCATTTAATTTAACATTTCTTAAATATGTTGACATCACAAAGGCGACCTACGACAGGACCATTTTGATAGACAGGTGACGCTAACATTGACATCTGTAATTTTAATTCAATTTTTATTACAATATTTTAGACATGTATGACGAACAAGTAAATAATTTATAATTTGACGTGATTAATTATGGTTTAATTTCACAAAGCGGCTCCTCTACTAATAAAAAAAAAACAACAATTTCGTAGTCACTTAAAATTAGGAACTAACGACGTATAATCAATCTCGCACTGCGCTAAGATGTGATAAAACAAATGGAACAACAATTTTGTCAAAACAAATGAATGTGCTTCGCAGCATTGACGTCAGCACTCGCATCCGTTTATCGAGTTTCTTTGAAATTATCTACTTTAACTACACTACATCTCATAAATTCATATTAACATTCCAGTCCCAAGTCTGCGATCTTGATTGTTCCACATACGTTAACAATGTAATATCGATCGATAGTCTCAAGTTCAGTGCTTAAAGACGCGGGCTTACGTTCCATGGAGTCATTACGGCCAGTTGTTTTCCTTTCAAAACCTGAGTAATTCTGTAGATAACATAACCACGACTTGTAACAGTGTTATAGCGAAAACTTAACTTTAATTTGAAAGAGCTAATCGGTTGACGGTTTGTTGCACCCACTTTAATTTTTTTTTACAATATACCTATCGATCTCAGACCAAAGATTATAACTCTCTCTTTTGTCTCTCGAACAAAGAATTTGAACGGCTTGCCAACATTATCTCCATTTAAATCACTATTACGCCAATCTTCCTAGTGTGTAGCGAAATGAGTAAATATTTCACTTCAATCAACAATGATTATTAAGTAGGATGTTCATTGAATCAATGTTTGGTCTCTAAACACAAGGAGCATTAACACGCAGCGTTCAACATATAATTTTCTTTGCACTTAGACTGTAAACATTAGAAATACTGTGAAATCAACTTGAAATCTAAAACTCATCAAAATTCTAGTACTAATGTTTAAAACTAGTCTTGAACTTTAACTTTCAGCTGTGACAATAGGCGGAAGTGTACCTGAAGTGGCGAATTGCGTCACATATGATAAAAATTCAACAAACAAAAGTGTAAACGTGAAGTTGTGCGAATTAATTAAACCCACTGATTTTGTCAAACGCGCTGTTGAAACTGCAAATGAATTCGATAAATATCAGAATAATTTACTTAAGCTAAAACACTGAGCGTCACGTTAACAGAACATATAAACATCGCCGCAAATAGCCTGTCGAGGTAACGAAACGCTTTCACAAAAACGTTAACATAAACCTATATTAATTTTGCGAAATTATTTCTAGAGAATCTTTATCGCCGCGCAACGTAACACTAAAAGAATCCCGCTTTAATGGGACATAACGTCGGCCTCTAGATACGAATTACTGGACTCATTACTCCTTCGGCCATAAACGCAGCTTGTAGCATCACAGATATAATCTAAGATGAATCACGTGTAAGATTAATTCGAAGCTGCAAATGTATTTTAATAAATAGCGGGTTGTGTAAATAGCCTTGGTGATCCTCTTTCATAAGCGCATATTACTGTGACTGCTACTTGTTTATTGCTTATCTGTTATCTCTTATTATTGATGATATACCTATTTATTACCTCGGGTAATTCCTTTCCTATTAATAGATGTATCAAGTTAGAAACTCCGGCTATGGAGCAAATAAAATGTTTCTGAAGTTGACTAAAATTAGGTAAGTACTACTCAGTATAGTTTGGGCGGTTGTAGTTCAAGATCAGCTATTGGTGAGAGCAAAGGTTATTGCAATTGATTAAAGCTACTAAGTCCACCAAGGTCTGGAGCCGAATTACTTAAGCGTAAGTCTGATCACCTCTTCTTGTAATTAAATATAACAATTGTTTATTTGATGTGTTATTAGTAAACAGACATAATTTCGGTTCGTTAATTAAGTAGTAAAATTTTACTTAGTTCAAGTTTAAACGTTACGTAAATATTTCTTTCAAACCACTTTATGCGCTGATGATGTAAAAAATGCGTCGCATACTCGTAAATTGATACGTTAATTCGATTTCAGAAGTGGTATTTCATACAAAGCACTTATAAAATCTACGTGTCGCATTAAAAAACTCTTTATTTATCGTATCAATTTTTAAAACGACCTAAACGTCAAACTTCAAAACCATTAGCAAACCGTTTTTCTGTTGTGAAAATAATGAACACTAAACGTGTTATTTTCACGTTCGTTGACGTCACGCAAGGCTTAAAGTTAATGTGAACGACGTTAACAAAACCCTT
>DWOX01000277.1:0-11197 GCA_018251315.1 Nastra julia | reverse complement strand
ATTACATAGTAGGTCAAATAGTGATGTCACTGAGGAATTCATCAATAAAGAAGTCAAAATATAAATAAATTTCAAACTATAAACCGTTCGTGCATATTCTCTCTTACCACTTATCATGTCAATATTAAAAAATTTACGAAGAAAAAAAGTATTTTACGGTCAATCCTATAGCGACAAATATGCTAAGCTTCATCTAAATCAGCCTAGCAGTCGCTGTGTGATGAATCGTTAGACACATAGAGAATATTTGGAGAAAAAAAGTAATGGTCTTTATCATTCCATAGATTAATAAGTCATAACTCAAGATAAGTCTACGTAGGGTTAATAACATCGCAACAACTCCTAGATTCAATGATAAAAGTATGATTGCTTCCCAGTACATCATATTCTCATTACTCCGGTGCAAGAAACTTGTCAGAACATTACCCGTTCTGTTCTGTCAGTTAAAAAACTAAAACATATGAAATGACTGAGCGACACATGAGTCAGGTCACAATTAAAATCGAACGCACCTTGCCACCCGTCGAGCTTTTGAAAAAGGAACATGTTGACGACGCAAAATAAAACATCCTCTGTCCCCCTTCAACGTATACAAATCACTCACGTTCCTATTATAGCCGTTTCCTTTACTCCACCCTATTGTTACCTTGATCTAAACAGACTTATATTCGTTTTCGCTGCAAACTGTAAACCACTTTAAGATTTTAACAATAAGGTTGAAAATTAATTGCAAGGGGGTTAGAATATATGACTTTAAGTTCATACTGGATATACCTCTTGTACTTTTTTCGAAACCCTCTCATTACGTTAGGAACAGTCAACATCCTACAAGTACAGGGTTACAGTGTGAACACACCGCTTGTTTATTTATTTACGCGCATGTGTGGGTAGTTAGCTGGGTGTCGCGCGGATGTGTGTGTGTGGCGGAAGACCGAGGTATTGTGAGAATGTTCTAAAATTGAATTATTGGTTCATGCAAATCGATTTTCGTATTCTTAAATAGGTATTTTTCGAACAGGGAACTGACTGCTATTTGAATTAAAATCGATAAGTCTAACTTAGATACGGATATTGTTATTGATATTAAAGAGTAACTTAGCAGAGAAATGGATTAATTAAAATTCCTAAATTTCTTGAGATCATGAGTCTCTTTTTAAAAGCGGAGTATTTAAATTTGGAATTCAGTAAGTCAATTCAGATTTCATAAGCCACAATGGCGTATACACCTAATTTTAGAACAACGTTTTAGACAAACGTATCCTTATAAAGAAATAATTGAATTGAATTGAATTATTATTGCTTACTGGTGACCGGCTACCCCGCGGGGAGGGGGCGCGGGGGGAGGAAGTTATTCTCAAGGAATCCCCTGAAGATGATATCCCACTACTGTATCGAACAGTCGGCGAGCGCGCTATCAGCTCAGTGAGGTCGCGGTATTTTCCTCAACTATATGTGGACGGTTTGGAGTACCCTGCATAGATTTGTACATACCTATTATGCATTTGTAGGTATTACGTCTTTCGCACACATATTATGAGTAGGATATCAATATACATATATAGGATATCAATAATCGTCTAAAATTAAATTCCCACTCATTCCAGTTTCAAGATTATGGGGTGTTTTTTAAAATTGTTATCAACTTGATCTCTTGAAATAGCCTGAACTCTCTTTATATATAGGAACCCAATATTCGGTAAGGTATTCCAAGCGATTCCTAGTTCAGCTTTAGTTTTTAAAAGTTGATCAAATTATGTGAATGTGCATTAAAAATTATGCCGTAAATGATAATACGCATTGTAAGTACACTATGGTAGGTATGAATTAGGTACTGAGTGGTAAAGTACCTGCTTGCAAGGAACAGTGTGCGCGACAAGAAGATGGTTCTGCGAATTCTTTCAGTAGGTACAAGGAAAACCACATCAATTAATAGATTTCGAACCTTATGTCTTGATGTGTAAAAACCATTATTGCTATAGCTCTCACCAATATAATGGCTCAAAAAAATAGGAAATATTTATTACGTGTATAATTAACAGTCGATTTGGGACATGTGGAACCAATACCATGATTGATGTAGGATAAAGGCTAGAGTACGCATAAAGAATTTTAAAATTTTGAGAAGGTACCTAGGTGTGGTTATACAGGAATTATCAATTCTGACACATCTACTGAAGAATAAAATTTTATGCCATCCCGCGTCCGGGACTACGGCCATGGTATCTTATGTAATAAATTCATGATCAAATTACAGAACTTGTGCACTGGCTTGCAAGTTAATGAATTGATTAATTAAATAATCACTATAGACGATAAATACCTAGTTACTAAATCCGATGCGAGAAAATGCATGAACGAAAACGGAATGCAGATTTCAGTTGTTAACTGCGCCCGTGACACAAGGAATCATAATGTGGAGTTATGAGTATGGAACGTACCTAAACGTACGTATTAAAGAAAAAAATATAATGATTATTATGATAACGACAATAAGTATTTAAGTATGAAAGGCGCTCCTTGGAACCGTATACGACGCAGCATTATTACGCCAGCACCATATTGCTATTAGTACTAGTGTAATTTTAGGTAGGATCGTAGAACTATAGATGTCCAGAAAACAACTCAAAGTGCTCTTAGACGGCTACAAGTAATCTCTGAAAAATCTTATAAGGAAACTCGGCCGGGCTCGGGAATCACCGCGAGAGGCAATCGCTCATATAAAACGAAGCATCTAAGTACGTTTCTTCTGCATTCGCGAATCGACTTGAAACTCATCGCTATCGATCGTTCAGTTAGTTTTCCTGTTCGAGTCAAACTTATATTACCGGTAACTATGAAGTTGGAGAAGTGCATCACTGAAGACAACATCAACCAGAAGCTGCTGAACATCCGGTACGCGGTGCGCGGGCCCATCGTGGACCGCGCTGCCCAGATAGAGAGGGAAATTGAGAAGGTACCTATTTATTTAAATAGAGCTTTTCCACTTAAAATTCGGCACTGTTTTTTCGGCAGAAGAGACAGTCGGTCGTTTCATGGGAAGTGCTTAGGTTAGGCTGGGACTTGTCGGACAAGAAGGAAGTCGAAGCAGGTCCAGATACGGTGGTAACACACAACCTACAAATCCATTTTTCTTAGATTATGCTAAGCTATTAACTAAATTCTAAATGTGCACAGTGTAATCGTATCTAAATCGAAATCAGTTCTGTGATCCCCATCCCCATCCCCACTGGCACATAGTAACAGAAAAAATATTTTGCTCCCTACGTTGACACACACTTTACGTGAAGCAGCATGAATTTATTGAGGTCACAATTCCTCCAACGAACTTGGAATTTAGGCGAAGTTTGATTTCAATTGGCAACAGGGTAAAACTAGGTCCATTAGTGGCGGCATCGCTCCTCTCCTCACAATAAAAACATCGGGAGCCGCGGCTTGTAAGCAACGTCGTTGGCGCAATATGGGAGATTTATCGCGGTGTTTGCGTCGCGGTAGGGCCGCCACGCCGCACTCAACAACACGACAGCGACGCTGATCCGAGGACTCTCGGAGGACCCGCTGCTGCCACGTCAATAAGACTTAAGACGTCAATCTATTGTAGTTTACTGGCGAAAAAATATCTGTTTATCGCTTGCGTTGATTCACAACGAAGGATCTATTTAATTTATACGTTATACGAGTAGGTAGCCTATTATTTAGTAGTTATCAATTTGAGATTTATCAATAAAATTGCATTGTATTTTAACTCACACATCAGGCATCTTATAGATAGGCAGAGTTCACAAGCAATTTAAAAGTACTAATATTAATAAATAATATTGTATTAGTAATATTAAGTTCGTAGTGGTGGAGCGACGGCTGGTCCCTCTACCGCCAACTAACAACAGTGCTATGTAACAACTCGGCGGCGAGCTACTGCCGGGCGAGCTTTGTTTCCGCCAATACGTGGGGCCATTTGTTACTGAAATATACTACTGGTTCTAATGAAAATACATTCATCTTACTGATACGGTTTCGTCATCTGGAAGTGATATAATGATTAGAAACAAGTCGCACAAGATAACTAATTGTATGCATAAGGACGTTAGCAAACGATTATACTTATTGGTGTACGCAAGGTTTATTTAAAATTATATTTCGTAGTAAGTAATTTGGACCAGAACAGGGTTACCTACTAAGAAACACGGTAATTGACGCTAATGCGGTGACTAGATTCAGTCAAAAGTCGTCTTTAAATCTGTGGGTTATTTATACTGTGGGCACTATGGGTAGGTGCTACATATATGAAACAATAAAATGGTAGGTAGGTACACGATCACGCGTCGGCCAGTACTTGGGAAAGTACCGTAAGATCTAATTTTTACCAGTTGATAACGTTGATTACTAAAATGTGATTAGAGCACGAGAGCACGAGTGTAGCTGCGAACTGTAATTTATCCATAATCCATAATCGGAGTTGGCGTGCGAGGATCTGTTCCGAACGTGTCGGATTCGAGCGGCGAGAGATTAACGCCACGAGCATCACACGGCGCCACAGACTGCGGCAAACAGTAGGTACACGTATTGATTATGCTTAGAACAATTTTATTATAAAGTGATCCGCACTCGTTACACTTTAGGAAAGCAGTCTCAAGTATTTGCACTCGAAGATATAGCTACCCATTTATTTTAAATTCTTAATTTCTTTTGTCATGTTTACCTAAAAAAATCTTATGCCTAGTCCAATTTGATCTAGTATTGTATTACAAGTAGTAACCCATGGAATACCTACAGTCTTTGTAAATGATCCAATTAATTAGCTAGAACTAGATTAAATTGGTCGTTATTTCAATCCGTCAGGCTGGCCATTTAATCAGGCTGTGGTCGCAAACTGTGCTGATCTCGCAGCAAGATGAAATATTGGCTTTGTTGTGACCTTGGGCGGCTGGGGGCGGAGGGCGGAGATAGTGCCGTCCTTAACAACTTCCATACGATGACAAATACTTGTTTTCTCCTCATGAATATGGCCACAGTTCTTTAATCACAGAGACAGTCTCGTGTAGAGATTATAAGATACTGCTCGGTTATGTATTTAGTTAACGTACTTATAAATAAAGATATTTCGAAACGTTGTCCACATTGAACGTAATAAATGGTTAAATTAAAAAATGTATACTGCTGAGTCTATATAAAGCTGCTGCCCAGGGAACTAAACAAGACAAGAGAACAAACGTTGCGTTTACAAAACATGACATGAATGTTTATCTCGTTTAGTGTTTGAATTCCGAAATTTCTGTTCAGGTTTAATGCAGTGGCCATTATAAACTGAATTTAAAAGTCAAGCTTTCCTCTTAGTAGATAGTCAGCCGACACCGTGGTGACCCTACTTCCCATCCTAACCACTCGTATTTCGCGCTACCCTCAATTTGTTTCATTGTTCCAAACAAATGTCTATTTGTTTCTCGCGGGAATTTCACGCCATTTAATTCTTTCTCTTGACATTCGACAACTTCCAACTTTGTTCGGTTGATGTTATTCGCAGACTTGAAGCACGATCCTTCAAACCGAGTTGAAAAACTTTAGGCGAGGTGTTTTTCGCTAAGACCTTAATATGAACATTGATGAATTACGAAACATTATAGCTCAGTGAGTCAATATGTTACGAACACAGTACAGCGTGGGGTTGGATACTAAAACGTTTTACGACGTGCGTTTTAAAAACAGAGTTAAAATAGAGATAAACTGATGGAATAAACTTGACTGAACCGTATGTTGAAGATTTTGCCGATGAATTTTAAGTGTACTTGCAATTTCAAGTCAAGCTGCAACAGCTTTGTATGGCTCGTTTGTTCATGGTAGAAGTAGATGATCTCACCATTCTTGCTGTAGTGCTTCTTATCTCATCATAGTCACCAATACCCTCTATCAATGAAGTGATAGTGAATGATATATGTAATGCTATCGATTTCTAGTCCTTTACTCATATCCGATGAACTGAACTCCCTCAGGCGGATGTCCTGCCGCCGCCGGCTGGAAGGGCGCCAGCCGTCCCCGCTGGCACTCGTAAATCCTCGGGCGGAAGTAAAGCCGCGTCCTTCGTTCTTGAGGCCCTATTCATGTCCGCCGGCGCGCCACACCAGCGACTATCTTAATGTTTCTTTGTAGCATTTTAATGAAGTAGCAATTTTGGATCAAAAGAGTTCTGGAGATTGGGCAAGCACTTTCGTAATCCTAGTTTGAGACTTGTAAATATTACTCGCTTTAAATACCTACATCACAGTGTACATTAATAAATTATGATCATAGAGTGACAATAATTATTGTACACTGAATAATGTATTTCGTTTTTTGTTGAAACACGGAACCTGACGTTTTCCGGTCCCTAAACAATTTGTACTTTTAAATAAACATATAGAGCTGCGGTCTCCTACTACCATATCAATAGCATCGAAAATTAGGTCACTGAGTAATGTAAAAAGTAGCAAGTGTGTTCTTCCCCCTTACAATGGATCTCAGCTCGACAGGACGCCAGCATTGAGCTATAATGGGATAAAATCACCACCGGCTCGTGATATATTGCCGCAGAACAATCGGGAATGCCGCTTTTTGCGGCGCAATAAAACGAGAATAAAATTGTCAACACAAAGCGAGCTCGCCGCGGCTCGCGCCGTTGTTCGGCGGGACCACTCGTTGGTTCATTTATGACATTTGCAATTCGAATATCCGGCGCAATCTCCCCACTACATAAACCCGAATCTCCGGAAGTCCTTCAACGCCTTTAAGTTCTCAAACAAATAGATATACAATGAGATGTAAGCTGTTATATAGATACCTCAAGTTAGTGAAATACTGAGTGTAAATCCGGCGCGGTCCCAAAATCATCTGTATTATCTCCTGGTATCAGTGTAATGGATTTGCAAAAACTTTATGGTCTACTATCTCCCCCGGGAGCCGGCGGCGAGCGGCGGCCTGCTGCGGCAAGATCGGACTCTTTATGACCACGATAATATCGAATTACCTTCGTGACCTTGCGGCTACAACAGTGCAAAGTAATGGCTTCAATGTAAAAATTTACTTGCCTGTATGCCTGGAGAACAGAAATGTACCTACCGGTTGGTAATAAAATTGTTTTTATTTTAATTTTAATTATGCGATGTTTTTAAATAAGAAGTAAAATATCATGCAGTCATTTCATTAATAATCATTACGCTAGTATAGTTCATCTAGGTATATTATATTAGTGCACAATAGGTACAGTATTAGAATATTCATGGTGTAGAGAGCTTTGCGAGCTGCGGAACGTGTCAGCTGTTTACATTTCGCGCTTGGCTGCGTTCTCTCACATTTGATACATCATGCATCAATACTATAGTTGGTACTAAGTTATGCATTAATCCTCTTAGCAGTGTAAGCAAATTTACCTTCTGCATTTGGACCATCCATTTGCAATATAAAATTATTGGCCCGCAAAGATTATCGTAAAGTAATAATAACCTTTACCACTATCGCGCTAGTACAAAGTGTGGACCAGCAGCGTTGCAAGCTTCATATATGATAAAAAATCTGAAGAAACACACTCAGCCACACAAATAAAACATGAAAATTTCTACGAAAACCTTTCCCTCCATTAAGTGAAAAAATACGCAACAAAATAATCGGTGCTGCGAGCGAGAGGTGTTACAAGCGCCGCGCTCGGGCTTTAAAAACTTTTAAAATGTAGGTCGAAAGGCACAATTAAAAAGAGATTTCGCTACAAAAGTTCTGTTAAAGCTGGTTTAAAGCTGTAATCGCATATTGCAATTACATGGGGCGTGAAACCGAAGCAGGCTCCGGCGCGCGTTTAATTATTACAGTTTTGTGGCGTTCCGACGACACGAGAGCAGTCGCCGCTGGAGACTGACTCGCTGGAAGGGTCCTCGCAAATGTTCATTACATCGCTCGTGTACCGCTTCGCCTTACGGTGTTAATTTAAGAGCAGCTCAAATGATTTGGCGTAGTTGGTGACAGGCTACAAGCTCTGTCAAGCTCTGTCAAGTCACTCAGGCCGCATGGACAATCTTTTTACATGCAAAGCAGTATCGGCATTTCGTGTAATTTTAATAAAGATAGAATATGTGATTGTGATTGAGTAGCATCGATTTAGATATATTTATACAAACAGCCTGTAAAATTTTAATACAAATAATAATTAAAGTCAGCCAGAGTTTAGATCTAAAAAATCATACACTTTACCCGATATCAGGGAGTTGCGCGACTGATCGTCAGCGAGGAGCCTAACAAGCGCGCAGATTATCTAAAACTGCGGCGAATTATGTCGCGGCTCCGGCCGGCGCCGAGCATCCTCCATTCACAGAACAGTCGCGTTGATTTTAAAATTATGCCTTAATTATCTCCGGAAAATAGCGCGATAATCGCACTGTACGTTGTAATGTCACACTACGAAGTTTTACAGCTGCTGTTATGTTCAGATACATTACAGTACTTCTGTGGATTGAAATCGAACACGTCACCTGTAAGCATCGCCTCCAGCATGTTTACTGCCAAAATAAAATATGTTCTTACAATTTGAAGCGACACATTTATTGTACCGAGGTGTAATTTCCAGGGCGTCCCGAAGCCATTTCGCGGAGTGGTGCGGGCGAACATCGGGGACTGCCACGCGCTCGGACAGAGGCCCATTACCTTTATTAGACAGGTTTGATGGTTTCCACGATTTATATTCCCATTCAAATCATTTCGGTACCCTTTTTAATTAAGAGAGAAAATTCCGAAGCGGCGTGAGCCAATAATAAGTTGCCTTGTATGCTATATAGGGCACGATCAGGAAAGCGTGATTATTGTAGTCATAAATTCGTAAAGTGCGATAGGCGACCTTTCCCTCGCATCGTCTAAGCTGCGGCCCTCATCTTCTTAAGGACGTGTTACATTTTTCCGCTTATCATTGTCACACACTCGGTATTTATTTAGTATAGTCCTGAGGCTAACATGTCGTTAATAACATTGATGCACATTATGATGGTTCACAACTTAAAATAAACTGGGTGCAGGTTCTGGCGCTGGCGGCGTGTCCTGAACTGCGCTCTTCCCCAGACATCCCCGATGACGTCAAGGAGAGGGTGGACGAGATCCTGAAAGATTGCACGTAAGTCCTCATCATTAAATGTATGTCGAATAATCCGTATATAGTGATGTACCTGCAGAATTTAAATGTGACGTGAAACTTCGTGTCTACGCAGATGACTTCGAGCATTGCAACAAACAAGAGCCAAGACCAAACATAAATCTTTTATTTAATTATAAAACAGATTTAAAACAAAGAAGAAACAGCTTTAGACGGTAATAAAGCCGACATCTAAATAGAATTTCTATCCGTAGAGTTTTAAAAAGTCGTGCGGACTCGCTATTGCGGAATTTACGAGAGCCGTAAAAGATTTCATGTCGCATAATTCCGTAATTCCCGAGATCGCGGGATCGGGCGGCCGCGGCGCTGCGCCGCGTCGTTCTGTGACTTATCATTTTAACTGCCCTCATTTGATATTTTCAAAAACAAACCTTGTTGTTTTGGACGAATATGTGTGTTTCATTCGATTTACGCTACAATATTACGCGGTCTAGTAAAAGATTACGGACGACGAATGTCTAATGAGAATCGGCTACGATTTAAAATTATAATTTTTTCCCTAAATTAACTTTCGATCAACAAACGAATTTGCCTCGCTTAAATAAAATCCCAAGTTTGTAAACAGAATACGTCTCTGAAGAATCTTAATAAGCGTTCTAATTACATCTAGTTTTGTGTAAACAAACGGAGACACGTAAAACTGATTTCCACTGAGAATTATTGTCGTCAGTTCCCAGGGCCGCCGCGCCGCGCCGCCACCGTCGCCGCCTAAAGGTTCGTTAGGGAAATTCCTGCACGCTCGTAGTTAACTCCCGTTAGTAACTTCTGAGTTTTACGATCCATAACGTGTTATTGTGGCGCAAAACACTTTTAATGTTTACTAAAACAGAATACGAATGTACACAACTTAGATAAGGGGCTGAGACATAAAACTAATGTTATTAGGAGCTCGAGAATGCGCCGTATATTTGTTAGGGGTTGAGTCATCACAGAATTGTTAGATTATAATACATTTCGCGCTAATAAAGTAATTTAAAAATATTGAATAATACAATTCTTGCCAGTTATTATCCGTCAATACACTTCAGAAAAGCATGTGTTATGTATATCGTGGGTAATACGTCGGATGTGTCCTCCAATATGAGGACAAACTTTTGCCTTGAGAGGGCCATTAACAGGTTAAATACTGCCAATTTTATTTGTTTTCTTTGGAACAGACTTGGTAGTTAAGTATGTGCTCACCTGAAAGTTTTTTATACGCAGTATCAGAGACGAGGTGTATCGGCGTCGAGAGAAGTCGTTAGATAGATTTTGATGAGCGTTTTTCTGAGCGCGATCAGCGGTCAGCGGCCGCCCTGCTAACGACTGTCTGATTACGTTTGCTGGCGTTTTTATTATTGCGACGCTTATTAATTGTACCTGCTACTGAAACTAATGACACCGTCATAATATAAGAAACGAATTTCTGTAAAAATGCACTGGATGACACATACAAAAATAACAATGGTTTTATAATTAAAGATGACCATAAAGAACTACTGAACAGTATTGAAAAGGTTGTAGGTAATTTATAAAATAGGTATATGAGGATATTTCAGCGATGTTTTATCATTCGAACTGGAGTTTTCACTTCTAACAATTGATAGAGAATCAATCCTATAGGGGTAGCTGTGTCTGAAAATTAGAATATTAAGAAACGAAACTGAAAGAATTATTTATTTATATAGCTTTTTTAAAGTATATTAACTAAACAGCACTTCGTCATTTGGAAACCCAGTAAGTTTGCCCGTTGTGGTGTAATCTAGCTCAAGTTCAAATACATAATTGTTATGGTAATTGCCTCTAATCAACTCGAGGGTTGAGATGGAGGAGCTAGATTTTCCACGAACCCGCACATTCATGATGTTAATAACTCTAGCTGCTTGTCTGTAGAATAATTCACGCGCCCTCGACGGCAGGCCCGAGTCGCGTCGCCAGCGAGGAACTTACCCTTATCGTGAATGATTATGTAGCGCGATAATCATTATGTAAGAAACTGTACCTTGACGGACAACGCCCTCTATGTTTATTTTTTTTTAACTTTTTTTTGCGTATATTAAA
>DWOX01000276.1:0-11216 GCA_018251315.1 Nastra julia | reverse complement strand
ATTCGCTTTCTTTACATTTCCAAAGGGCCCCGAATTCTTGTGTGCCCAAGGGCCCCAGCCTAGTCTAACACGGCCCGGCCTGCACATTCGTGACCGTGATTGTTTCACCGTTTAATTGTCGGTTGATGGGTGTCGATTAAGCTGACAATCATGCAAAGTACTGAAACTTTTCCTCGCTCATGGGAATCGGTAGCGTATTTGCGGCAGTACTCGCCGTGGTTTGTAGCTGTACGCTTGGGTTAGTCAAGCTATTGAATGGCATAAAAGTTATAGAAAGTTAATTACTGAAAACTTGAACTCGAAAAAGAGTTTAGATGATATAAAATGTCTGAGTAACATTATTTCATTACGTCGTTACTACGTGTTTACTTCTAAAGTATTATTAAAATTTTAAAGCATCTATTTAAGATCAATGTAATTTTTTTATTAGGCCATCGCACGATGATACATTTAAATCATGCAGTTCTGTGAGTCCTCTCGATATTTTGTGATAAAAGTGTCGTATGAAGTGAGCGCAATGGACGCGTATAATGGCCAAGTTGCTGATGTTGCCGCCTTTGCCGCAGCCTCGCCGATTTCCGTTACACTTACATCCATACCGCGTCAAAAGGTCTGATTATTTTAAAATATATCTAAGAACGTATTTCGGCTGTTTACTTAACTATTCACTTGTTTAAAATATAAATCATAATACATGTATTTTTTAATAAAATGATATGTGATTAAATGAAGTTGCCATGTGTATGTCATGTCGGATCCCGCTAAGGCCCCATGCAATGTAGGGTTGTTGTCGTAGTTGCCTTTAACACTCTTTCACTTGTTAAGCCAGCCTATATGACTTTTTTTTAATACTTAACTATACATCATCATCATAATGACGACCCATGACTGTCCCACTGCTGGGCTCGGGTCTCCTTTCACAATGTGAGGGGCACAAGCCATAGTTCACCATGCCGGCCAATTGCTGATTAGCAGACTTCACACACCTTTGAGAACTTTAGGAGAACTCTAAGTTGTGCAGGTTTCCTCACGATGTTTTCCTTTACGATAGCAAGTGATAATTGATACCCAATACGCACATAACTTTTAGAAAATCACAGGTGCGTGCCGGGGCTCGAACCTAGGAACTCTCTATACCCAACGTGCAAGCCACTCGGCTATCACTGCTAATTTAACTATTCAGTGAAGTGGAATTCATATTCGACAAAAATATTAAAAATCATAAATGTGCCTAAGTATAATTGTAGTAGGTAATTGTTGCTATTCGCCGTGAAAGCTGTTTTCATTTTCTAATATTATTTAAACAATTGTTGCAGGCGTCACCGCTGCCCACACAACGATGTCCCGGAGCCATTGTTCGATGTGGAGCACACTACGAGTGTGGTCTCCGCGTACAAACAAGATTACGACGAAAAACATGTCAGTCGTACCACTGCTGTTCACCATGAAGATCATCTACGCCTCGAAGGTGAATTCCAAGAGCCGGAACGGCCTCGTTGGCAACCTGTCGAACGTCCAAAAGCTACAAAGCCAGAAGACAATCTTAAGCCCGAAGGTGACTTCGAAAAAAGACGACCTGAAGAATGGCGCCCGGGCGATAGAGCACCTGTCCGTCGTCCAGAAGACAATTTGAAACCAGAAGGAGATTTTACTACACCTGAAAAACAGCAATGGCAACCTGCGGAACGTCAAAAGCCGAAAAAGCCAGAAGATAATTTACGACCAGAAGGGGACTTTGAGAAGCGAAGGCCAGAAGAATGGCGACCAGGTGATAGGGCTCCAGTTCGGCGGCCAGAAGATAATCTAAAACCTGAGGGCGATTTTGAGAAACGTCGTCCAGAAGAATGGCAACCAGGTGACCGTGCACCAGTACGTCGGCCCGATGATAATCTTAGACCAGAAGGAGAATTCACTTCACCCGAAAAGGAGCCTTGGCGTCCAGCGGAAAGACAAAAACCTAAAAAACCACAAGATAACTTACGTCCAGAGGGAGAATTTGAAAAGCGAAAGCCGGAAGAATGGCAACCAGGTGATAGAGCACCTGTACGTCGTCCTGATGATAACCTTCGACCAGAAGGAGAATTTACTTCACCTGAAAAGGAGCCCTGGCGGCCAGCGGAAAGACAAAAACCTAAAAAACCAGAAGATAACCTCCGTCCAGAGGGAGAATTCGAAAAACGTAAACCAGAGGAATGGAGACCAGGTGATAGAGCTCCTGTGCGCCGACCAGAAGATAATCTTAAACCAGAGGGAGATTTTGAACAGCGACATCCAGAGGAATGGCAACCAGGTGACCGAGCCCCCGTGCGTCGCCCTGATGATAATCTTAGACCAGAAGGAGAATTTACCACGCCTGAAAAAGAACCTTGGCGTCCTGCGGAAAGGCAAAAACCTAAAAAACCAGAAGATAACTTACGCCCAGAAGGAGAATTCGAAAAGCGAAGACCAGAAGAATGGAGACCAGGCGAAAGAGCTCCTGTACGTCGACCAGAAGATAATTTAAGACCTGAAGGTGATTTTGAACAACGACGTCCAGACGAATGGCGACCGGGTGATCGAGCCCCAGTTCGACGCCCTGATGATAATCTAAGACCTGAAGGAGAATTTACCACACCTGAAAAGGAGCCTTGGCGGCCAGCGGAAAGACAAAAACCTAAAAAACCAGAAGATAATTTACGCCCAGAAGGAGAATTTGAAAAGCGAAGACCAGAGGAATGGCGGCCAGGTGATAGAGCCCCTGTGCGTAAACCTGAAGATAATCTGAAACCGGAGGGGGACTTCGAAGATAGAAGGCCGGAAGAATGGCGACCGGGTGATCGAGCACCCGTGCGTCGTCCAGAAGATAATTTGAAGCCTGAAGGTGAATTTACTACACCACAAAAAGAACCATGGAAGCCAGCAGAACGACCAAAACAGAAAAAACCAGAAGACAATCTTAAACCCGAAGGAGAATTTAGTACACCTAAGAAAGAAGAATGGAAACCAGCTGAAAGACCTCAGCAGCAAAAGCCAAAAGATAATTTAAAACCAGAAGGAGACTTCACAAAGCGTCAGCCGGATGAATTTGTGCCCGCAGAAAAAGCTATTGTAAAGAAACCAAAAGATAATCTTCATCCTGAAGGAGAATTTACTAGCTCCCGAACTACAATAGATGATTATAAAGTAGTGACCGGCGAACGGGCAGAAATAATTCGCCGAACTGACAACATAATCGTGGAAGGAGAATTTACAGGTTTGTATAGAGTTTACTTTTACTATAAAGCAAGCCATGCATTTTTTCTATGTACCCGTCATTCAAAGAATTAAATATAACTTTTCTCCGTCGAATATTTCATATCAGTAACTCTTTGTCGAAATTCACTTCAATAACTTGAAGGTTTTAACACATTAGTTCAGTACAACCCGGCAAGTACAGAATACATGTACCCACTATTTATCTTTCTAGCATTCCATTACCAACAAAAAATTACACCGAATACGTTTCAAATAATGACTAACTCCAATATATTTATTTAATTCATCCCAATTCGTTTTTTTTACAGACGAAACAACATCCCGTACCGAATACACTATAAAACCTACTGAGAGACCAAAACCTGTGCGACGAAATACATGGACAAAAATAGAAGGAGAAATGACAACAGACACTACGTCCAAGTCAGAATATATAGACTACACTGACATTGTAGAACGAACAACCCTTGTAACGAAAAGAACCGACAATTTAATACGTGAGGGTGAAATCGAATTTGTGACATCTAATCAAAACGATTTTACAGAAAAGAAAACATTAGTGGAGCGTCCACAAAGACGGCGTACTTGGACTAAAGAAGATTTTGACAAATTCTATTCCACAGAAGATGTTGAAAATATAACCACGACTCAAGAAGAATATAGGACATACAAAAAAACTACAACAGAAAGACCAGAACTTAGAAAACCTAAGGATAACCTCAAACCAGAAGGGGAATTTGAAAGGACTAAACCTGAAGAATGGCGCCCAGCTGAAAGGCAAACACCTAAAAAGCCGCAGGATAATTTGCGACCAGAGGGTGATTTTGAAAGTCCACAACATGAAGAATGGCGACCAGCAGAACGACCTGTTCAGAAAAGACCTAAGGACAATTTAAGACCTGAGGGTGAATTTGAAGAACCACGTCCAGAAGAGTGGCGACCGGCTGAAAGACGCACTCAAAAACGACCTAAAGATAATCTCAAACCCGAAGGAGACTTTGAACAGCAAAAGCCGGAAGAATGGTGGCCAGCTGAGAGGCGGACCGCTATAAAACCAAAAGATAACTTGAAACCCGAAGGGGAATTTGAATCTCCACAACACGAGGAATGGCGACCAGCGGAAAGACCAAAGCAGAAAAAACCACAAGACAATTTGAAACCTGAAGGTGATTTTGAACAGCCTAAGCATGATGAATGGCGCCCTGCGGAAAGGCAAACGCCTAAAAAACCCAAAGATAATCTTAAACCTGAAGGTGATTTTGAAACTCCTGAGCGCGAGCAATGGCGGCCTGCTGACCGACCAATTCAAAAGAAGCCTAAAGACAATCTCAAGCCTGAGGGTGATTTTGAACAACCAAAGCAAGACGAATGGCGTCCAGCTGAAAGACAAACACCTAAAAAACCCAAGGATAATCTCAAACCCGAAGGAGAATTTGAACAGCAAAAGCCTGAAGAATGGAGGCCAGCTGAGAGGCAGACCGCTATAAAACCAAAAGATAACTTAAAACCGGAAGGAGAATTTGAAACTCCACAACATGAGGAATGGCAACCCGCGGAAAGACCAAAGCAGAAAAAACCACAAGACAATTTGAAACCTGAAGGTGACTTTCAACAGCCTAAGCATGATGAGTGGCGCCCTGCTGAAAGACAAACCCCTAAAAAACCTAAAGATAATCTTAAACCTGAAGGTGATTTTGAAACTCCTGAACGTGAACAATGGCGTCCAGCAGAACGACCAGTTCAAAGGAAACCTAAAGATAATCTGAAACCTGAAGGTGATTTTGAACAACCAAAACAAGATGAATGGCGTCCAGCTGAAAGACAAACACCCAAAAAGCCCAAGGACAACTTAAAGCCTGAAGGAGACTTTGAAACTCCAGAACAAGAAGAGTGGCGTCCAGCGGAGCGCCCAGTTCAGAAAAAACCTAAAGATAATCTTAAACCTGAAGGTGATTTTGAACAACCGAAGCACGATGAATGGCGTCCTGCAGAAAGGCAAAAACCGCAAAAACCAAAAGACAATTTAAAGCCTGAAGGTGAATTTGAAACACCTGAGCGTGAAGAATGGCGTCCAGCTGAGCGCCCGGTTCAAAAGAAACCTCAGGATAATTTGAAGCCAGAAGGTGACTTTGAACAACCTAAACATGATAAATGGCGCCCCGCTGAAAGACAAACAGCTACAAAACCGAAAGATAATTTGAAACCTGAAGGTGATTTTGAAACACCTGAACGTGAAAAATGGCGTCCAGCGGAACGCCCTCAACAGAAGAAACCACAAGACAATTTGAAACCAGAAGGTGATTTCGAACAACCTAAACAAGATGAGTGGCGCCCGGCAGAAAGACAAACACCCACTAAGCCGAAAGACAATTTGAAACCTGAAGGTGAATTTGAAACACCTGAACGTGAAAAATGGCGTCCAGCTGAACGTCCTCAACAAAAGAAACCACAAGACAATCTGAAACCAGAAGGCGACTTCGAACAACCTAAACAAGATGAGTGGCGTCCTGCTGAGAGGGCAACGCCAACAAGACCGAAAGACAATTTGAAACCTGAAGGCGACTTTGAAACACCCGAACGTGAAAAATGGCGTCCTGCTGAGCGTCCTCAACAGAAGAAGCCACAAGACAATCTTAAACCCGAAGGTGACTTCGAACAACCCAAAGAAGACGAGTGGCGTCCTGCTGAGAGGGTAACGCCAACAAAACCGAAAGACAATTTGAAACCTGAAGGCGAATTTGAAACACCTGAACGTGAAAAATGGCGTCCCGCTGAGCGTCCCCAACAGAAGAAGCCACAGGACAATCTTAAACCAGAAGGTGACTTCGAGCAACCCAAACACGATGTGTGGCGACCTGCTGAAAGACAAACGCCTAAAAAACCCAAGGACAATTTGAAGCCTGAAGGCAATTTTGAAACTCCAGAGCAAGAAGAGTGGCGTCCAGCTGAACGTCCTAAACAAAAGAAGCCTCAAGATAACCTTAAACCTGAAGGTGAATTTGAACAACCTAAGCAAGATGAATGGCGTCCTGCTGAAAGGCAATTGCCTAAAAAACCAAAAGATAATCTTAAACCAGAAGGTGAGTTTGAAACTCCGGAACGTGAAAAATGGAGACCTGCAGAACGACCACAACAGATAAGGCCAGATGATAATTTACGTCCTGAAGGTGACTTTGAAAAAAGAGAACCAAAAAAATGGCGACCTGGCGAAAGAGCACCAGTCCGAAGGCCAAAGGATAATTTAAGACCAGAAGGAGAATTTACAACTCCTGAAAGAGAACACTGGCAACCTGCTGAACGTCCAACACAAAAGAAACCCAAAGACAACCTGAAACCTGAAGGTAATTTTGAACAACCCAAGGTTGATGAATGGAAACCTGCAGAAAAGCAGACCCCTAAAAAGCCCAAGGATAATCTTAAGCCTGAGGGCGATTTTGAAAAGCCCAAACCTGAGAAATGGCAGCCCGCAGAACGCCAAACCCCTAAGAAACCTCAAGATAATTTAAAACCTGAAGGTGACTTTGAAAAACCTAAGCATGATGAATGGCGGCCAGCTGAAAGACAAACACCAAAGAAGCCGAAAGATAATTTGAAACCAGAAGGTGACTTTGAAACACCTAAACAAGACAAATGGCGACCAGCTGAGCGACCTGAAGTCAAAAAGCCAAAGGATAATTTGAAACCAGAAGGTGAATTCGAGCAACCTAAGCAGGAGGACTGGCGCCCAGCTGAACGACAAAAACCTAAGAAGCCACAAGACAACTTGAAACCTGAAGGCGAATTTGAAAAACCTAAACATGATAAATGGCATCCAGCAGAAAGGCAAACTCCGAAAAAGCCCCAAGATAATCTTAAGCCAGAAGGTGATTTTGATCGTCCTGAGAAACCTAAGCCACAGGCTCCGGGTGAAAGACCGGTTCAAAAGAAACCGAAAGATAATTTGAAACCAGAAGGCCATATGGAAGTTGTTCGTAGAACGGACTATACAGCTACTCGAGGAGATCGTGTAGAAGTAGTAAAACATGAAGATCATTTGAAAATGGAAGGTGTTATTGATATTCACCGGTCGAGAGATGATTACAAACGTATTGATAAAACTGAAAGAGTAGTTATACAAAGACATGAAGATAACTTGAGAACTGAAGGGGAGTTTATAGATCTTCATACTCGAAATGATTATAGTGCTACTAAAGGTGACAGGGCACCTGTTGTAAAGCCACAAGATAATCTCAAGCCCGATGGTAAATTTTACAAGCCTGATGTTGTGCCTTCTCAACCCGCTGAAAAACGTAAACCATTTAAGCAAGTAGATAATATTACCATTGAAAGGGATGTTGATATGCGACAGAAACACAAAATTGAAAGAGTAGATATAATTAGACGTGAAGATAATTTAAAAGTGGAAGGCGAATTTATTGATATGAAACAAAGAAACGACTACAGTGTTGTCACAGGTGAAAGAACAGCGCTAGTGAAGCATGAAGATAATTTGAAAATGGAGGGACGAATGGAAAATGTCCACACATCATCATCGGATACCTACAGAGTTGTTAAAGGACAGAGAGTGAAATTAACCCGAAGGGAAGATAACCTCAAGATTGAAGGGGTTTTTGAAGACCACAAGCGAAGAGATGATTATAAAGTAATTAAGGGTCAGAAAACGGCAATTACCTATCATCCAGATGATAACAAACCTATACAAATAACAGATCAAAAGCCTGTTAATGGAGATAAGCCTACACCCGAAAGACCCGGTGATAAAAGTTTACCAGATGGTAAAGGCCCAACAAGACAAAAATGGGTAACACATGATAAAAGCGATAGAGTTGTGGAAATTCAAGATTCACAAAAATCATCATGGCAGATTTCCGATACACATCATCTACAAACGTCGAGACATGATCATCACTCAACAGTTTATGTCGACGAAAAATTAGAACGACCTAGCCATCCAGAGGATAAACGTAGACCTGAGATTGATTATGATCGACCCGGTCAACAAGAGCCTAGAGGTCGCCCAGGCCAAAAACCTCAGCTACCACATGGTGAGAGACCTGAACAAATTCGTCCTCAGGATAATCTGAAGCCTGAAGGTGATTTTGATCGTCCCACCCAACAAAAATGGCAAACAGGTGAAAGACCACAACAAGTACGTCCTAAAGATAACCTAAAACCTGAAGGTGATTTCGATCATCCTGCTCAACACAAGTGGTCGCCTGATGATCGTCCGGGCCAAAAACCTCAGTGGCAAGCGGGTGAAAGACCAGAACAAATTCGTCCTAAGGATAACTTAAAACCTGAAGGAGATTTTGATCGTCCCGCCCAACAGAAATGGCAAACAAGTGACCGACCGCAACAAGTACGTCCTAAGGATAACCTGAAACCCGAAGGTGATTTCCATCATCCCGCTGAACAAAAGCGGACACCTGATGACCGTCCAGGTCAAAAATCTCAGTGGCCTACCAGTGAAAGACCAGAACAAATTCGCCCCAAGGACAACCTTAGATCGGAAGGTGACTTTGACCGTCCCGCTCAACAAAAATGGCAACCCGGAGATCGACCAGGGCCTATAAAGCCTAAGGATAATTTATATCCCGAGTCCGGTAGAGAACCTTACTCTCCAGGGTCTAGAACAACGCAGACTATAAACGGCCGTAAAGATCAATTGGAACCACATGGGAACTTTGAGCCAACGGATCAGCGCAAGAAAGTTGTAAGGCATGATACAAGAGTTCATGATACAACTCGAAGTTCAGTAGACTCAAAGCATATATCTGAACGCGATGATCTAAATAGGACCTATCACATTACACACAGTAACGTCGAAATGCATTCTGATGACAGAACACAAAAAGATGCACACATAAAACATACTACGATAGAACACTCTTCAGCGAAGCACTTGCAAAAGGGAACTCACACTAAACATTCGTCAACGACAACTCGCGATGTTGTTGATCATAAGGGATCGCAAACAAAGATTGATCGTGGAGTATATAATGAGACTTTAGACCGAACTGATTCTCAACATAAACTTGACAGATCTAATGTTAAAAATATAACTGATAAAAATATTGTAAGTAAATCGGATGTAAAAAATATAACTACTAGTAATAAAACAACTAAGACGATGAAGCAAGTATCGGAAAAGAAACTAATAGCTGGAAAATGGGTAACAGTGACGAGAAACGTTGAAGTGAATACAATAACCGGAGGTGACACTGCCGGTTTCAGTCCTAAAAGGATCACAGTTGATCACACAACCCATCATAATAAACCAATCGTAGGTGAGACATCTCAAAATCTCATATCCTCAGAACAACGAAATGTGACAAATAATCTGCATGATTCTCGCCACCAACACAATGTTACTGACAACGCTACGCGGCGAAATGTTTCTAACACGACTTACATTGTCAGAGAAGGTTACCATGATGACAGAAATGTTACAAACAATGTAAATACTCTACAACAGGGTCAAGTGACACGACATGAAACTGCTGAGAATGTATCGCAAAGGTCTGTGTCATCACAGCAATCATCAACGTCAACTTCCAATGTGCAAAATGTAACCTCTCAGCAGCGTCATAGTCACAGTTCGACGGATACCCGTACTGAACAAAACAGTAGTAATATGTCCAAAGGAAGTCATACCGATCAACACGTGTTAAGATCAAATCAGCAAGTTGTTTCGGACCACCATATTCATGGAAAACACTTTGGCTCTGATGTACATGATCTTCAAACAACTGATCATAGAGCAAATTCTCAACAACGCCATGTTATTTCTGATCATCATGCTAAACGAAGCGCTAGTTCTATAAATAATGTCATCACCGGTAGCCACACAGAACAGAATATTTCGAGGTCATCTCATCAGTCACAAATTACCAATAGAAGCCAACTAAGTGACAGCGTTACAAAAACAAGCATCGAATTTCAACGTGCTATGCATGGTGGCGGTGATTCCGCGACTCACGTTATTGACAATTCGGCGCGTAGCGGTCACCACAAGCGAACCTCTGATTTGGTTTCTGATGCAGCCAGCTCCAACTCTGTCCTGCATCGTAAAGGCGTTTCATCAACAACAGAAGCCCACCATTCTATAAGCTCGACTGCCGCTGCTCAGCGTAAAAGCATTGGAAATCTCTGCGAACGAGGGGAATACATTAGTAATTCCACTCAAAGTACTGATAGGAAGAGCATTAGCTCCATGCACCGCTCTGCTCGTGAGAATATGGCAGTAATATCGCAGCATACAGATAGTACGGATTCTCGTCGGCAACAAAGACGGGATGGCCAATCGACGATAATAGTGGAACGGCAACCTCGTGTCACAGTAAGAGACAATCTTAGAGTCGGCGGTGAATTTTACGGACAGTCGGAAGCGAAGGCTTACGGAAACTTCTCACGATCTGAACACGCTCAGCGAACTGAGCGTTCTGAAAGGGTTGAGAGAGTAGAACGCCATGCTCGTCATGGGAATACTTCGCACTTTGTGTTAGGCGACGGCGGTACTAGCTACAAACGCGAGTTTACAACTCATGTCCACGGCACGTGTCCTGCTACCTTGCTAGATTCTTCGCGTACTCCGTTTAAACATACACGCGATTCCCGAGAACATAAGTTTTACTCCTCCAAAATAACCCAGCAGCAATAAACTGTTTTCAAATAAAGACTAACTTTTAAAATATTATTATCATTCCTTATTTAATGGCGCTTAAATTTTAATCATTAATTATTATTATGAATCATTTTTATTTTGAATGACGTAATTTAACAATGCAAGTATAACGAAATGTGCCTTTTGATTAATTGTAAGCGAATTGCATAATATTTTATTATTAAACATGCCTAACATATTGAATAAGTTCTGAAATGTTTTTTTTTTATTTATCTTTTATTTTGTCAAACTTTGCCATGTAATAAATTTTATACAATATGAATTTAGTTTAATTTATGATCCTCTTTGTTTGATAAGC
>DWOX01000275.1:0-11218 GCA_018251315.1 Nastra julia | reverse complement strand
GGGCTCTGAGTCGTATTAATGAGTTAGAAGTAAGCTTACACCAAGCTAATAAAACTGTCAACCAGCTTGAAACGCTGAGAGAATCAGAGAACTGGAATGCGACCCAGAGCCTTTTCAGCGAGCTAGTTGAGTGTGACTCTGATCCTGCTCCCAAAATTAACACCCCTGTCATTGATCTCACTGGTGATTCCCCATTAAAGCCCATTATGAATTTCAATAGTAATAAAAAACTTAAGAAATACATTAAAATAAAAAGATTTATATTGAAGACAAAGAAGGTGATTAAAAATAAAAATTCTGTACAACAGTTGGGTTATTGTAAAAAAAGGGCCCAAAGTTTAATTAACACCATCAATGAACTTCAGTTTACATTATAACAAAATAGCTTACAATATGACATTTAAGTTCAACAGTTACAAAACAAGATTGAAGATACGGAGAAATCTCTCCAAACCATTACTAATCTGTACATCAGTTCTCAGGAGTAGGGATATTCAAATATCGTCGATATATCGAAAGTACTCGATGTTTCCATACGATATATCGGATTGTTTCGATGTTTTGAAAAATATTTTTCTATTCGATATATCGAATATCGATACATTTATAAAAAAATATCGAATCGATTAAAAAACGTTGACGGCTGACTCGATCATGATGACAATAAAAGCTAAAGTAAATTTTAACATTAGGTAGGTAGGTACTCAAAAAACTTTACAGATTATACAGCAACTAGCCTGTATAATCTGTGGTCTATACTTTCCGTCCGTACCGTGTATAATCTGTGGATTCGTTGATCGTTCCGTTCACTCACGTTCACTCGCTCGCTTCTTCTGTTCGGTCCCTGATGACTGATACTTGTCGGTTCGGCTTGCCGGTAACGCAATTAAGTAGGTAGTGATTGTTTATTTTATTACAGTAATTAATAAGAGTAATAGTGTAACTCTGAAATAATCAAGTTGACACAACATCTGTCTGATTGCATGTTCGAAGTTGAAAAGGTAAGTACGGAATATGTATGTACGTATTATGTTTATGAACCTAACCTCTAACTACGCGTTACCTACTAAAGAAACAGTTTTTATATTGTAAATACAACTTAATCATGGTTCATAATAAATTTTCCTACTATTTTATTATTAAAAATGCTATTTATGTAATTTAATTACATTAAAGTAAATAGTAATTCCATATTATCGTATTACATTAATAGTGATGTGACACTGTAGACAAGACCGAGACGTACAATTATCGATAAAATAAACATCAATCAATTCATTATTTTTCTTTTTTTTAGGTCATTACATGATGCCGCCTTCAAAGAAAAGTAATATGTGGAAGTTTCTCACTAAAATAAAAGAAAATGGAAACCTTGCAAAATGCAAAATTTGCCAAAAAGTTATTAAATCTTGTGGCAATACATCAAATCTGTTTAGCCATATAAAAAATATCCACAAGGCTGTGTTTTTGGAAATAAATAAAGAAAATTCGCAAGTTTCCAGCAATGTCGACTTAACCGAAAATCCCGAAATGAATGAAACAATAACAAGTGAAACAATACAAAATAAAACAGTCTCTGAACCTTCTGTTCCTGACCCTGAACCACTACCATCAACAAGTAAAGATGTACCTCATCCCCTTCCACCTATGAAGCGGCAAAAGTCGATTCATGAAAGTTTCGAAAATATATATGCTTATTCAGAAAGTGGCAATAAAACTTCGAAAATCAATAATGCCCTCATCTACATGGTTTGTAAAGATAACCAACCATTCACAATTGTAGAGGATGTCGGATTTTGTAATTTGATCAAAGTAATAGCACCGCATTACAAGCTTCCAAGTAAGACAACATTGACTCGCTGGATCGATGACAAATACGATGTATTGTCAGCTGTTTTTAAAAATAAATTGAAAAGTGTAGAAAACCTAACACTTACAACCGATCTATGGACAGAAACAATGAGCATGAGGAGCTTTCTGGGCATCACAGGTCACTTTGGTATAGGTACTGATTTTTTTTCTATTACTCTTGGAGTATATCAGTCATTTGACCACAACACTTCGAGACATATTGCTGACATGCTTCTTAATTCCTGTTCTGATTGGAATATTGATATTGATAAAGTTTCGGCTGTAGTCACGGACAACGCAGCATCTATGATAAAGGCGGTTCAGCTGGCCTTTGGTAAAAAACACATACCGTGTTTTGCCCATACGTTAAATTTAGTTGCGCAAAACGCGATAGAACACTGTCCAGAATTACGAAATCTAATAAATAAGGTAAAGAGCATTGTAACATGGTTCAAGCAAAGTAATATCGCAAGTAATGAATTAAGGAAAGCCACAATTAAAGAAACTAAATTAATTCAAGAAGTTCCAACACGATGGAACAGTACCTACTATATGATTGAGAGGTTTTTGGAGCTACGCACTGTAGTCAACGACATAATCTTGCGACATAAAACGGCGCCACCTATGCTCAGTGCTTTTGAACTGTCAGTTCTCTCGTCTGTGCTATTGATCTTACGACCCCTCGAAGCGGCTACCAAAGAGATTTCAGGAGATCAGTACTGCACTAGCAGCAAGATAATTCCTTTAGTTCATTGCTTAGTCCTAAAAATAGAACCTTTGCGCGTGGAAGAGTTACTCGCGATTGAACTGAAATCGTTTGTACTCAAAGAAATTGATAAAAGAATGGGGGCTATCGAGAGAGTAACTCCACTCGCCATAGCTACTGTATTGGATCCCAGATATAAAAAAAAATCACTTCAGGGACGCACTTGCTTGCTCTGCAGCAGTCGAGAAAATCAAGGAGCTTATGAAAATTACTACACCAAACATCGAAGTGTCAGAATCAGATTCTGATCAATCAGAAAAACAAGAAGAAAGCTTTTGCTTATGGGATAGTCACCACAAACTAGTAAGCAAGAATTGGAAATCAACCCAATCAGAAGATGCAATTTCAGACGAATTATCTATCTACTTGCGTAGCCCAATAGTTGGAAGACTCAATGACAATCCATTAGAAATTTGGCAAGATTTAAAAAGTCAATTCCCTTAACTATACAAGATTGCCTTCAAATATTTAACAATAGTAGGGACTTCTGTTCCATCGGAACGTTTATTTTCGAAGGCTGCTCAAATAGTTAACCAACAAAGGAACAGATTGAAAGGGAAAAGATTAAGTAAACTTTTATTTTTACAAAGTCTGGCCAAAGAACATTGGTCTTAAAATAGTTTATAATATTAATTATGCATGGAAATAAAAGATTTCGACTATAAATTTGTCGTGTTTCACTTACTAAAAACCTAAAAAATGATAACAAAATTTTCTAAAAAATACTCGATATTTAAAAAATATTGATGTTTTTAAACGATATATCGAAAAACATCGATGTCAAGTTTCGATATTTTATATCGAGTATTTATATCGATATATTTTTTAAGTGGACACCCCTACTCAGGAGCAAATTAAAAAACATATCTCCTCTTTTGACAGCCTGCTGGTGACTTGCCATGACAACATGAATAGGTTTGAGTCGTTATCAAACAAGTAAATATGGAGCAGGACAGAGCTAGCTTGTGTTCTTTGGGAGTGCAGTGTGACAGCATCTCATTAAATACTTCTCCAAATAATTCTCCATTAAATGATTTTAAAAAAAGCACAATTGTTATCTCTGACAAGATAGGTAAAGACTTTGGGGGTATTTTGAAGCCCCGTTTGAATAACTCTATTATTAACATGTGTCACGTATTTATACGTTACATGCGTGTCCTTTCGTCGTTAGCATTCACTTAGCATAATATTTACCGATTTTGGCTTTTGATTATTTAACTCGCAAAAAAATAACCTAACATTCATTTACCAAATAAATAACATTTTGCCACTGTCAACGTCACTGTCATGCTGTGATTTGACACTTGTCAATCGTTTGTTCTAGTTGTTCTATTATCTTTGGACAGTCAATTCCTGCGCTTACTTATAATCGATGTTATTTGTACTTAGTAGTTTTGTGAAAGTTTTGACATTGGTTGTGAGATGTCAATTCGCACTTTCCTGTCTTTATTTTGGACGGATAGTCAAAAATCATAATGTAATTTTTCAAATTTGTAATTTTGTAATAAAATTTATTACACACATCAAAATAATGATGTTTTCTTCAAGTTTAAAAGTGGATTTACTAATTTAAAGTAAAGTTTCGTATCTAACGATGTGATTCCTAAGAATTTTATTGATACACGCCGCACTATGGATATAAAATAATACATTGTTAGCGACGTTTGCAATAATTTTATAGAAAACACCGGTTTTGTTTCGGTGTTTTGGGGTTTTGTTTTGTTTTTGCTAGGTTTTTGATTTCTTTTGGAGTTTTTGACCTGATTCGGATTTAATTCCGTTCACCTTTCTTCAATTCTACATACGAGTTTCAACTTTGCGATGCTGCGAATCTTCGTACTGCTTTAACTTTTGGAATGGAGTAAATCTTCTGTGCTGCTGCTACTTTCTGCTTAACGACATGCTGTTGTCTGCAATGCGTTTGGACACCATGCCTTATACTATATAAATTTATTATCTATCTGCTTTGGATGAACCTTCTGGTATGTAGACTCACTATTTTTATACACACTAGAACTGGGCATTCAACCTTGAAGAATTTATATGAAAATTTGTTTGAAATTTATTTAATATTTTTAAAATATTTACATTAGGTTGTTGTTTATTTAACTAATGTAACCTTCCTTTTGGGATGGCTTAGATCCATCCAGGCGCCCGATATGTATTCTATGACTATAAATTAGTATAAAACTTAATACCTAAAATAAGTTAGAAATTTTAGTTTACTCTTTAGATAAAATTGATTGTAAAATTTTGGAACCAAAATTTAAAAATGTAAGTTTGGCTGTTTATCCTTGAATTTAAATATGGTTGGCTCTTAAATAAATTATTTATTTAACATTTTGTAGTTTACTTTCGGGTCCCATTGTAATATAAATAATTTCTCTGCCCTTTTTGTCCAATTTGCTCTTCCGGTGCATTTTTTTGTCATAATTTTCTATGACACTTAAACATTTCACATCATAATAATAATTTTTTTATTTATATTACAATATGGCGCTGCGAACGTAGGGACCTGAATTTTCAGCAATTTGTAGTTTACATAATATTTGTAACTCAATTTGTGTGCCCTTGTATTTTTAAGAACTTTGTATTGGGATTTCGACCAATTTGTTTACATGTCATTTATGATATTTTTCTACATGCAAGCTAGCATTATTTTGTAAATTGAATGCCAAGTTCACTTATTACATTAACTACAGTAGTTAGTATTATTACCTAACAACTTTGTTTTTTGACATTTGTCTTATGTGTTATATTGCAACTTTTTGTGTTATCTTTTTGAGTTCTTTGAACTTAATATTACTTTAGAAACAATTGAAGTATACAGTTGTCGCTGGAAAATTAGGACTTTATAACCATGACTGACAAGGAATCTATCACATCCTTACCCACTGTTCAACCATCTTGTAGTGATGTTCATATAAATAATTTAACTTCTAATATCAATGTTGATAATTCTAACCTCAACGAAGGGAATACTTCTCAGGCTTTGCCTTCAGCTTCTAATGATTTGATGGATATATCGTTTCAACCTAATAACAATTTCAATTTCCCTAATAGATCTTCTTATATTAAAAGACATGATTTGTCTAAGTTTAAACATAGATTCAACGGCAAGACTTGTGTTCGTGAATTCTTACTCACTTTTGAGGAGTATTGTTTGGCTCGTGATATTAATGATGATCACATACTCATATCATTTACTGAGGTTCTTTCAGATTTAGCCCTGAAATGGTTTAGATCTATTCGTAGTTCTATAACTTCTTGGAAACAACTTAAACTTGAATTATTAAAGCGTTTTGACAAACTTAACTTTGATTACAATTTAGAATACAACTTGAGAACTAGGAAGCAGAAGTCTAGTGAATCGTTGTCAGACTTTATTATTGAACTTGAAGATATGTCTAAGAGACTTACCTATCCTTTGGCCGAGTCTACTCTTTTGGAAATAATTAAACATAATATGTTACCAATGTACTCTTTACATTTGGTTGGTCGTTCTATAGATTCTATAGCTGTTTTAGTTAACCTTTCTAAACAAATAGATGACTTTCATGTTTCACATGGAAATAAAAACTATAACTTTAATTCTAAAACTCATAACAATATTGCTGTTGTTAAAACTTTAACTTGCCTTAAGTGTAAAGAAACTGGACACACTTACAAGCATTGTAAGAAAATTCCAGGTTTAATTTGTTTTAAATGTGGTAATCCAGATGTTACTGCTAATTCTTGCGAAAAGTGTAAATCTTTTAAACAGATTCCAAAAAACGGATAAAGTTCTGTCAGTCACGGGTTCTTAATAAAGAAAACGGTGATCTGACATCGTTTAATTCTTCGCGTCCTAACTCTTTACAAATACATAAAGAATTTTCAGATTGGTGTAATTACTTAAAAGTATTTTTTCAAATTGACAAATTTGCTCCCATCCTTTTTACTAAAAATAACGACTCTCGTCCATTTTTGAAGTTCCATGTTTGTGGTAATTCTTTCACAGGTTTATTAGATAGTGGTGCTAATAAGAGTGTTCTAGGTTCTAATAGTCACTTAAGATTTATTGATTTAGGATTTAAACTTAAAAATAATAATTTTCATAAAGCTCATACTGCTGATGGTAAACATCAAGAGGTTTTAGGAACTATTGATATACCAATTACTTGTGACAATGTTACTCGTATGGTTGAATTCATGGTCATACCTTCTCTTAGTCCAGATATTATTCTAGGCTTTGATTTTTGGTTAGTTTTTGATATTGCCAAAGATTTATTTAATAATATAGTTTTTGAAAATAAAATTAATTCTGTTAACAATAATGTTAATATTAATTCTGTAACTTCTTCAGTTCAACTCTCTTGTTCTGACAAAGATCAATTAGATCAAGTCATTAAATTATTTGAGGAAATTTCTTACGAGAAAAAGGGTTTAGGTTTAACTCATCTGACTGAGCATAAAATAGTTACTACCGGTGATCCTATTAAACAACGTTATTGGCCTATTAGTCCTGCTAAACAAAAAGAACTTTATGATGAAGTAGAAATTTTACTTAAAGAAGGAATTATTCAACGTTCAAAATCTCCTTGGTCTTCTCCTGTTTTAGCTGTTGAGAAAAAAGATGGTTCTACTAGATTATGTCTAGATTCTAGAAAATTAAATTCTGTTACCATTAAAGATGCGTATCCTTTACCTTACACATCGCGAATTTTGGATAATTTGCGAGGTGCTAAGTTTATTTCGGCAATAGATTTGTCAAAAGCTTTTCTTCAAATACCTTTGGAAAAATCTTCTTGTGAAAAAACTGCATTTGTAGTTCCTGGAAAAGGTTTGTTTGAATTTGTTCGTATGCCTTTCGGTTTAACTAACGCTCCGGCTGAACTTCAACGTTTGGTTGACAGATTGTTTGGTCCTGAATTCGATTCCCAAGTTTTTGTATATTTGGATGATTTAATAGCTGTTTCTAACAATTTTTCAAGTCATTTAACTTTGCTACGTAAAATTTATTCTCGTTTAAAAGACGCTGGTCTTACTGTCAATTTAAAGAAGTGTGAATTTTGTAAAGATCGTTTACGTTATTTAGGTTACATAGTCGATAGTCAAGGTTTACATACAGATCCTTCTAAGTTATCTGTTATCGAAAATTTTCCTCAACCTAAAACCGTTAAAGAGGTTAGAAGTTTTTTAGGTATGTGTTCTTATTATCGTAGATTTATTAAAAATTTTGCGGATATTTCTACTCCTTTATCAAAATTAACTGGAGGAAGTAAAAACTCTAAACGTCAGATTGAATGGAATTCTGATTGTGAAAACTCTTTTATTCAACTTAAACAAGCTCTCTTGTCAGCTCCTGTTTTAACTTGTCCAAATTTTGAAAAACCATTTTACTTACATTGTGACGCTAGTTCCTTTGCTATTGGTAGTGTTTTATGTCAAAAAGATGACGATGATAATCAACATCCTATTGCATTTTATTCAAGGACTTTTGGTAAATGTGAAATTAACTATAGTACAACTGAAAAAGAACTTCTTGCAATTTTAGATTCAATTGAACATTTTAGACCATATATTGAAGGTATGAAATTCACTGTTATTACTGACCATGCTAGTTTAAAATGGCTGTTAGGTTTAAATAATCCTAGTGGACGATTAGCTCGTTGGGCTGCTCGTATCTCTCAATTTACTTTTGATATAATTCATAAAAAAGGAAACTTACATGTTGTACCTGACACTTTGTCTCGTATACAAATTAATGTTATTGATGTTCCATCAGACATTATTCAACCTGATGAAGAAATCCTTGATCCTTGGTATAAACGTATTTTTGTAGGTTGTCAAAAATATCCTTTAAGATATAAAAACTATAGAGTTGATAATAACATTCTTTATAGGTTCTGTAAACCTAAATTTGAAATTCAAAGTAATTTATCTTGGAAAATTGTAATTCCTAAAGAAAATGTATTGGATACAATCCGTAATAATCATGATAATTTAGTTTCAGCTCATTTGGGTATATTTAAAACTTTAAATAAACTTAGATTTCATTATTATTGGCCTAAAATGGTAAAAGATGTAAAAGAATATATTTCAAAATGTGAAACTTGTAAAGCTTATAAACATTCAAACTCTCAACCTTTTGGTTTTATGTCTAATCCTAAAGTTGTAAATTCACCAATGACTATGTTATCAATTGATATTGTAGGTCCTTTGCCTAAAACTTACTCTGGTCACCGTTTCATTTGTTCAGTAGTTGACGTATTTTCTAAATATTGTTGGTTGTGTCCCTTGGGTAATGCCACTACTAAATCTATATGTAGGTTTCTTGAAAGAGATATTTTTCTAAAATTTGGTTGTCCGAAAGTTTTCATATGTGACAATGGAAAACAATTTGTTTCAAAACTTTTTGTTGAATTTCTGAAAACTTATAATATTGATAAAATATTTTATAACACTTTATATACACCTCAAAATAATCCTATTGAACGTTATCATAAGACGTTAGAAACTTGTCTAGCTTGTTATGTTCAAGATGATCACCGTACATGGTCGAAATTTATCAATCATGTTCAATTAGCTTTGAATAGTAGTGTTAGTTTAGCTACAGAGTTTACTCCGAATTTTCTCATGTTTGGTAGAGAGGTTATAATTGATGCTTCCCTCCATAAACTTTCTATTGATAATTTAGATGATATACAATTAGGTAGTCGTGAGAGATATTCTTCTACTTTAAATTCTCTCAGCTCCATTTTTGAAGGTGTTGCCACATCTTTATTAAAGGCTTATCGTAGAAATGCTGCTTATTATAACAAAGGCAGGAAAGTCATTTCCTATGCTTTGGGAGATACTGTTTGGAGACGGAATTTTGTTCAGTCTAATGCATTGCATTATTTTTCGGCAAAGCTTGCTCCTAAGTTTGTAAAATCTAAAATAGTAAATAAAATTTCAGATACTGTTTACATTTTGAAAGATATAGGAAAACGTTCTACTGGACGTTATCATGTTAAAGATATTATTAAACTTAATTAAATTTATTTTTTGACTGTGTACTTTTGGTACATCACTATCTTTTAGTGGAACTGTCGTTCGTGATGGTTTCTGGTTCTATGAATGTGGATGAATTAGTGTGAAGTATGTTAGGATTGAACCACTTGTGAGACGATTGAATGTTAGGTATAAACTTGAACTTACAACAGGGATACTAAATAGATTACTAAAATTACTTAGGACATTTTTGGAATACTATAAATTAAAACTCCATAACATTACCCAAAACATATGATCTTAGTTAGTTTTGTTTAGCTATTATATTTGTTTATAGATCTTTTGTTATGTTTTTAGAAGATCTTATTATTTCTTAATAGTTTACTAGATTTTAATGTAACTATTAACTTTGTACATAATTTATGTAAGTATCTTTAGGCTTATGTCTAGCTTTTTGCTAAGCTTAATTTTGTATACCCGGATATGACATCTCGGATGGACTTTTCTCATACTCATGTAGTAGAGACTTTTGTTGATGACGCTCTCCTTGTAGTAGTCGTTTATCACACTTTTGTTGATGGCACTCGCTTTTGTAGTTGCTTATCACGCTTTTGTAATACAGCTCAGATTGGGTAGTTGTTATTACGCCTTTTGTTCTGTGCACGGAAAGTCGGTAGAGTTGGGCCGGTCACAGTAACTTTTCTTTTGGTTGATTAGTAGCCAAGGTAGGGTGCTACTATTCACGTTTTTGCTCTGTGCTCGGGAGTTCGGTGGTGTTGGGCCGATCACAGACATAACTTTTGATGGTTTCGTGTCCGAAAAGCCGATGGTGTAGAGTCGACCACGAAATTCATTCTTTTTTACCTTCATGTCTTCGTGCTCGAAAAGTCGATGGTGTTGTGTCGATCACGATTACATTTTTTTTGGTTATTCGTTATGTTGCGAATACATTATTGTTATTTTTCATCTCCTTTGAGTGGAAAATTATATTTCTTTGAGCTTTTGCTTGTAAGCTTTATTACCCTTTGTCGATGCTTACTCCCACTTCGTTTCGTTCGAGTACAAGTCTTTTCCATGACGTTTGACTCCAATGAAGAGTGTAGAGATGCATTAACGTTAGCCTTATACTCTGTTGAGTGTATTGAGATTTTGTAGAGTATTGTTTTGTTTTACATTGTTCTTTGTCGATGTATTATTTTGATTACATCCCAAGGTCTCTGTCTTTGAAGTTTTTGTAGTTATGTAGAGTCTATAGTATAGTTATGTAGAGTCTGTGGTAGAGTTATGTAGAGACTATTGTAGAGTCAATTATAGAGATTTTTGTAGAGTCTTTCATAGAGTCAACTTTTAGATTGTAGAGTCGGTTTTGACTATACATATTTTTGGTTTTGGCGATTGATTCGTTACATATATAGGGTATTGCCTTATAATATCTTAACTTTTGTAGGTTCTTCGAACTTATTATTATTTTGGTCACATAAGTCTTAATTCTAGACTTAAGAAAGAGTTTCTCCTTCGGAGCTCCTCTTTATTTTTGGCAGGGGGGTAATGTAACGTATTTCTACGTTACATGCGTGTCCTTTCGTCGTTAGCATTCACTTTGCATAATATTTACCGATTTTGGCT
>DWOX01000274.1:0-11228 GCA_018251315.1 Nastra julia | reverse complement strand
AAAATAAAATAAATTATTTTTTTAAGTGGCCTTCAAGCGAAACCTTATCATTACAAGGTAACTTTGCAATTCTTGTATAATATTAATCATGTTAAACACACATCATTTCCCGACACATGTTAACTATGTAACGATCACGAAGTATATTCCGTGTTAACAATAGAGTGTATTTCGATGTTCATTCATACGAAGCAAACGTCATTAATTTTATAGGAGCCGAAGAAAAGCAAACTTGTGTTTTAATAATGAATCGTAGTAATGAATACTGCTCTACTATATCAAAAAATAATTATTTTTCGACAGATTTCAAAAAAAATAGTCGACACGAATGTATGAAAAATTTAATAGGTATCACTTCAAAATGTCTTTTTTCAATATTTTATGCGCCTGTCGGCCTCCACTATAACCAGATTAAGGTGTTTTAAAAATCCTTCTCTATAAATAATTAATATTTGCCAGTTTTTGGGAGGATTCAGTTCAATATGAGAATATTTGTTGAACGATGAAGTAACTACAAATTGAAAAAATGTTTAAAAGTCGTTTAATATACAAACAATAAGTAAATTTACTAAAATGATCATTCATTTTTGTAATAAAATGTAAATGCCCGAATTCCTACTCTTCTGGTTGTTGTTCTTCTGTTTCTTTTGCTTGTTCTGCTTCACCCTTTGAAGTCGCATCGGACTGTTCATCTACATGTTCATCTACATGCTCGTCTACATGCTCATCTATATGCTCGTCTTCACCTTCGGTCTGCTCAGTTTCAGTTTGTCCCTCAGTATGTTCGCCTTCCATTTCTTCACCTGGTACTTCCAATATGGCCGATCTTGACAGTTTCATCTTTTCATGTTCACTTATAATTCTTGCCTGAGATTCTAAAGCCATTTGAGAATACTGTAGATCTTTAAGTATAGATTTCTGTATCTCCAATTTACTGGCAGCCAATTGTTCTTCCACTGTCATTTCTTCTGCTTGTGCTTCCTCTTCTGGCTCCGGAGTTGATTCACTTGACTTGGTTGACGTAACGAAAGATGGCAAGCTCTCTTTGGCAGCTATTTCTGGTTCTGAGAGCGGTGGAACAAGTTTCATGCTCGGAATCGTTTTAACGCTTCCAAGAGATGAAGACAAGATTGATGCTGAAGGTGTCTGTTCCTCTGGTTTCTCTTTGAGCGATTCTTTTGATCCAAATGTAACTGGTGCGGATACTGCTGATCGTTTGGTAGCTGGTTTTGGAATAAACCCGAGATCGCCTTCTTCATAAATCTTTCCGAAGGATGCCACAGTTTCAATGGATTCAGCATGCTGGATTTCACGATGTTTCGTTATAATATCAAGTAAACGAGACAATAACATATTTCTATCCATCACTTCTCTCGAAGGATCTTTAACTGACCAATCATCTAATTTCAAAGCAGCTTGAATAGCTACTGCAGTTTCTTTCAATATTTTTTTCAATTTCGCACACTCATGAGCAATTTTTGATGATGCAATATTAGATTTAGTTTGATCGCTTTGTTTAGCGTGCAAATGTTGTTCTAATATTCGCACTTGTAGCAATAACTTTTCGTTTTCTTTAGTAAGGAACTTAATTTTAGCTTGCAAAGTTTCAAAATCATAATTATTTTTCTCATAAATTGCTTTTTCTTTCTGTATATCTTGAAAAGCCGCTGTCAATTTTTCAATTACTTTTAGTTGCACAATGCCCTTATTGATAGCTTTATCTCTTTCTTCTTCAGCCATTTCCATAGAGATGCGGGCCGTTTTTTCACTTTCTTTGTATTTTTCATTTTGTTCTGCTAATTTTGCTTGAGTGGCCAATATGTTGTCCAATTCGTTATTAATAGCAATGTTTTCCCGGATTACTCTGTGAGTAGAAGCAGCAATACGAAGCTCTGTAGCGTCCTGAAAGTCTTGCGCGAGTTGTAAAAGCCGAGCTTCCATTTCTTTTTTTAACTTATCCTTGCCGATGACAAACTTCTTCTCAGCGTCGTAAAGTATTCGTTTGTATTTCATTTCTTGATCTTTGAAGGCTTGTTCTTGTCTTTCATACTTTCGCATTAAATCATCCCTTATTGCTCTAAATTCCTCTAATGTGTTGAGTTTTCCAGCTAACAGCTTATTTTCCGAAGTTAATTGATCTTTCATAATTGTAAAATTACGTTCTAATTCGTTAACTTGGGCCTTGAACTCTGCTGTTTCAATTTCTCTGGTTTCTTCGAGGCCTTTCACCTTGTCTTTTAATTCATTATTTTCTTCGTTTTTTAAATTAAGGGTCTTTTTTAAATAGGCGATTATATCCGCTCTATCCTCATCTAGTTTATCATAAGCCTTCTGCAGCTCCTCGTTACGTACCTCATATTCGTCAACCGCTGTGCGAAGTCTTGCTATCTTCCTGTTACCTTCTGCTATTTGTAACTCTAAGAATGTCTTCTCAACTTCAGTAACAGCACTTACAGGACCCCTTTGGATCTCTGATTTTGCGGCTTTCGGTTTTGGCCCCATTTTTAATATTGTATATTGGTTTTGATACAAAAATTATAGTTGCAGTAAAATATGCGCGAATGTAGTCATCAAGCCGTCATAAAAGATTGACTAAACAGTTTCCTAGCAACACATTGACCTATTGCTAAGATACGCTTGTTTGTCGTATAAATCGACCAAAGAGTTATCATTCCCCACGTACATGACACACAAAGAACTTTACTTATAATAAACCCAACAATCCACCTTAATGTGGTGAAATTAGTATTGCAATTTTAATTCCATTTGTTAACTTATAATAGATGTTATATCGACTTTGAAAAAAAATCTCAATACAAAATTAAAATATGAAAAGCAACAAAATGAAAAATTAAACCAATCTATTCATTACAATAATTGAAACAAAATGTTGTAATATCTGCTACTGGATTTATTGAAGGGTTTGTATTGTTTGTTTGAATAATAGTGTAGGACAATGACTGTGTGGCGTTATTGATCTATTAGTTACATATTGGGTTACCGAATTTCTGTTGGCGCATAAAATGTAATATTTGCGCCCTCTACTATCAATCTTAGGTAACTAAACTCTATGAGTGAACTACTTGTCATATATTAACAAAATAACTGATAATTTACACTTAACATTGTTCAAAACCATCAAATAGAATGAAAGCATGATTATAGGTAACTCATTTCAAGGCGTTTTTGTAGTAATATTTATTTGTATATTTACAGGGATTCTAAATTTCAAGTTAAAATTTCGTCGTATAGTCTTAAAGAAAAGGTTCCTCACACATGAAGTTGTTTGAATTATATTGTCAGTAAACAGTCAGTGAATATCAAAGAAAATATTATTATTATACTTCAAAGAAAATTGAAAATTCTTTTTAATGGGTCTGTGTTATTCTTATGGCTTGTAAATATTTCTTGCCCAGTATTATTATTGTAACGGGTTGACCGTAAACAAATACAAATGCAAAAACGTCACGAAAAAGATTTACCTATAACTAAATTTTGGCTCAAATACCGTAACTTACAATTTCCATTTAAATGAGTGGTGCCGATTGAATCTGATTACTCATGGGTTGCTGTACAGTACTGGCTGGTAAATTACCACGTTTAAGAAAATTAAAGCTATTCCAAATTTCTATACATACACTAACTTAGGTACTCGTAGCAATTCGTTCGTGCTTAGAGTAAGTCGAATTTTAGCATCAATTTTCATAAATTAAAAAAAAAATTGCAATTACTTTTGCGACCTCAAAATTGAGCCAGTAATATTTTACAATTCTTACGTGTATGTTTGTTTGTTTCTTTTTACAGTTCTTTTTTTCCAAATCTGTATCTTCCTAACAATTGGTTTATTCATTTAAAATGCTCTTTAATTTTACACTTAGAATTTTTGAGTTCTAAAATACCAAATCGATAAACAACTCGAAAACGAAACATTTTTATTTTTCCCGCTGGCAACCCCGTGTACGGCTGCGGTTACACATGCGCCTCTCAAAACATTCTGACATATCGTAACCTGACTGATTGGTGGACTCGGCGCCTTAATTAAAAACCCCGTTTTCACATACCTACGGGTTTAATTTCAGAAAACGTTAATGTAGCTGTAACAGTCTTTGTGCGATGGGAATAAGGTCGAGATTTGAACGTCGCGGGTGTAGAAGTATGTTTGAAATGCGATGGTATCGTCGCGCGCACTCGGCTCGGTATCGAATGATCTGTGCATAGGACGATGACATCGAGTTCGTTTTCGATAACGTTCTTTTATTTTTTTTTCTTTTCGGTATTAATTTTCGCCTCGCGATACAAAGATGATACAGGTACGGTCGTGCTTGGCCTTTTTGCTTTTCTTGGCGCATGTATGATATTTTCTGCGTAATTTGTTAGTGCGGTCTAATTTAAGAAAAATAATAAATACTATCTCGTAATAACGTAACCGAGTATCTCGGGCCGTTTTGAAAGATCATGTGTTAATTATCAGACCGAAGTTTGATTTGGTTTTAATTTAAATTAGGATGGATGAGATGTCAAGTTACATGCCTTATCTCTAAAGTATTACAAAATATTAAATTGATCGGTGTAAACATGTCACAATTATTTTTAATTTACTAAAAAGTGAGACATGTCCACGATATTTTCCTTCACCAGCGTCAGTCTGTCTAAACCCCCTCTTTTATAGATCAAACAATCGCAGGTTTTTAAGTTAACCGGCAGCAAGAAACTAGTTAAAAATGAAAAAAAAAATACAATGCACCAAATCCCAAGACACAAGATACGCCAGAAACGAGAAAGATGGCCGCCGTCAGACGTACAGACATACATACATACAAACCAGGATTAATCGTAAAACACGGCGGTGTAGTGTTACCGAGTACCAGGGTATCATGAGTCCGCGATGGCAGAGTGTTCATAAATACTGGTGGCCGCACACAACGCACGAATTAATGTTCATCTCCTATACCGGTTGCTACCAGGACACCAGGCGTAGGCGCGACATACCCGCGATTAGCCATTTTCTTTTTTGTTCATGTCATTGTTAATGAGGAAAAATGAGAATGTTTATTAAATTGTTATGAATTGATTTTAATAAACTGTTAAGATATTATAGTAAAATGCAGGAAAAAAAATGTAAATCAGTGCGCACTTAGCATTCACAGATGGTAAAAACAACTTAACTAAATATCATTAAATAACCATAAATTTCATAAATACACGGGTATCCTCAGAAATAGCGTTTTGGAGGTCAATGACGTCAACATTTTCACGTAAAAACCTGATCTATCACTATGAACTACCTACATCACAAAGACAATTTAAAGTTCTGTGGAACCTTCACCGGAATTCTAAAGCCAAACGGTTGCACTGCAGGCTCGTGCCCATGAGCGCCAGTTACCGCGATTATAGTATTATCATATTTGGTTATTAGATACGCTTTACAGTTCTTCACTTTGGAGCAATACCACCGCCAACCGCACTTCAGAGGGTACGGGTATCTGGAGTAAGTGTAGTTCTTATACATGAGCAGAGTTCGGCCTCTTTTGGACTTCACTTCTATAGCTGAAAAAGGTTTTACTTTATATATTGTATCTAATATATATCTATTTTTATATTCATTTTAGATTTATAAATATACAATTCAAGTAATTATCCGTTTCATACCATTATTGCCGCCAGATTGCTCTCAACTGTTCGAAGATTGAATGGGAGTGAATGCCTTTAATTTTTACATTATCCGCCTTTGTATCTGTAGTAAGTAGGAAGTAAAGTTTTAAATATAATTGTCAAGTCAAAAGTAATAATATCATAGTCGTGAGAGAGTCATCGTCGAGATAGGTCCATTTAGAAAAACTATAAAATTGGACATGAAAATACGTAAGTCATCGTACTTACTTCAATAAAACAAATGAATGTCGTCCAAGCTTGCTTTATCATGAAACATTAAATAATAAATAAACAAAAAAAAAATTCAAAAAGCCTTTTCTAAGGGAATTATTAATCTGTTTCGAATATAAGACTCTGTCGTAAAGCCCCCACAACATGTTCAGGATCCAAATAGTACTTGGGTGGCTCATGACAGTGATCCTCATTAGCCGATGTTATGGAGTTGTCTCTGTCAGTGAATACCGCTGCGTGACAGTTCTTCATCGTGGAACAGACCCATCTCTTCTTCAAACCAGTGTTGTACTGCTTTCTATATGTATACTGGTGATACAGTAGCATTTCTCTACCCTTCCTCGATGTAATGATTACAGCTGGATCTAAAAGGTTTTTAAAATATGAATATTACGCATTGCAATAAAGAATCTCTTGTAAATTCAAAATTCTAATCCCCTATCATAAAATCAAGAGATCGTTAACGTAATTAAACTATATAACTTAAAAGTTTAAGGTTAGCTAAACCAAAACTTTTATTACATGAAATAAAATTAATTTACCTATATCCTCATCTGCAACGTCATTTCTTTTCGGCGGTTTATGTGTATGTTCGTCTTGATTCATAATTATTTCGTTATTCTCGTCACTTAAGTACACAAAGGCTGTGCACTCCTTCTTGGACGAGCAGTTCCATCTGGACCCGTATTTTGACACGTAAACTTTACGATATCGATAACCATTGAATATTAAGATGGGTTTTCCTGGTTTAGACTCCACGAAAACAGCTACATTTTCTTCAGTATCACTTGTTTCCTCGTTGTCCGTTTCATAGAATTCTTCCAATTCTTCTTTTGTGTCATTTAAAAATTCTTCAATGCCACCTAATGAAGATATTTTTTAGTTATAATTGTTGAATACCAAAATATTTGTCTAACCTATACTATATTGTGTAAAAAAGTAGTCTATGTACACCTTGATTTTGAGGCAAGGATGTATAGGTAGTAGAAAAGAACAGTCAACGAGAAAAATTAAGGGTTTTGAAAAAACTTGGCTACTTTGACTGTTACGATAACCGATGCCACGATAAAGTGTACGCATTTAGCCAGTCATATTAAAAAACGCACAGTTAAATAACTTAGTTCCAAAAATATAGGTACTGACTTACCCGAAAACACTGATATACATATACCTTATAAAAATCTGATATCCTGTCATTAAGTACGAGTATATTACGACTTAATAAGTATGTACAAAACATTTCGCAAAAAATACTTAATAATAAGAAAAAAATATTCAGACTTTAAAATTAAACATGCATTTATTTACTTAAAAACAAAAATACTAAACTATTAATAACCTTAAAGTGATAAATTATAACAACAAAAAATCACTAACTTCAATTAGATACCACTAATTATTATGTCAAACAACTTAAAACTACTGAGGCACCTTGTACTTAATTATGATAAAAAAATAAATTTATTTTATTTTTTGAGGTCAATATCAAATAAAGGCTGCGCTACATTATACGGTCTCTGAAGAGTCTGTAGAGCATGGGCTCATGATTGTGGGTATTGACGATGAGAACCAGCTCATATTTGTCGTTGACATGCGCGTACACATCACACTTGTTACTGTTGGGTTCATTGCAGCACCATCGGCTCGTAGCTCCGTTCACACAGACCTCCTTCCTGAAGGTATGTCCGTTTATGAGAAGATAAGTTTTACCGGTCGACAGGGACACTACTGTAACTAAAGAAAAAAAAGCAGTAGCATCGGAAGCGTCGCAAAATAAAATTTCATATTATCAACAAAAACGACTAATAATGGATTAAACAACTACTAGGTAAGGTATATAGTGTATGAAATAGGAAGACAATATTTTGAAAATTTGGTTTGCCAATTTAATCACAATTTTATGATATCACATCAAGAATCACTACGGGAATCAAGTACATGACAAAAAATCATTACAAATACCTATGTAACAGGAAAACATAGCCCTTCATAAAGCCTCATATAATTTAGCTACACATAATAGGAAATAACAAAAATCTGTCGTTCAGCCCGATTGCTTAAGAAAGCTACATAAATAACAAAAGTAAATTCCAATCATCAGCTAAATCAAATGATACAAAAAATATGAATGGCAGTAGCTGCATTAAAGAAATTGTTAAAGATTAACAAATAATAAGTAGTGTGAGCTAGCTGTGCGTGTGTTAAAGGATTGAATTAATAATTTAGCAACTGCAAGACAAATATAAACTTAAAAGAGCAGTATATATTAATTTGCTAAATCACAATTTCATAGCATTACGATCCTATTTTGATGTAATGTCCCTGATTAGTAATAATGAAAAGTAGAAGGAACATTATTGTGGCGTGGATCATACAAAACTATATTTTTCCCTTTTCATTGAGTTTAACGTGTTCTTTACATTTTGTTGCAAGTATTTCTTTGCTTCGAGTTTTTACTATGATTCATTCGATGCAGCCATCAACCATCTTAGTCTGATGTGTCCCGTTAATAGATGGAATAAATTTATATTGGGCTCGAAAATTTGCAAGAAAATTAAACGATTACAACAAGAGTTTCAAGAGGAGTCTCGTATTAGTTTTTTTTAGTCTAAGAAAAGTTAAGATCTGATAAGGTCTACGATCTAAAAAATTTAGAAATTTGTACAGAGTACAGATGCTAAAACTAGTAAATAATTTACGAAAAACCCGACTATTGAAAAATAGAGGGTATTTTAACAAAATTATTAGCATTGAAATCCGTTAAACCGTTTAGTCTCTAAGGGTCAACTCACACCAAAAGAGCGGCGAAGCGCAGCGAAGAGGAGGGCACATTGAATTTTTAACTTTATTTTCATTACTATAATACCTATTATCGCATGAGAAACTCGATTGTTCATTCCAGATTGGGCATTCCAGCGCGTCTTCTCTATCTAGCGAGTCGCTGCGATTAATTGCCCTTCGGCGCTCTTTTGGTGCGAGTTGACCTTAAGTCTCTCTATATTATAGTAATACTATGACAAGATATTAAATCAAACACGTTTATATAATCTCGGACATTAGAATCGAACAAGAATAACATTTCTTATATTACCAACCTGTAATCACAAGGTCAGCGGTTATAACAACACTGAACAAGACAGGTATCCAAAACCATCGTTTCTTCAGCGGATCATATAAGCACTTGGACAGGAATACTAAAGGTATGCTTATCCTCAAGACGTACATCGCGATTGCTAAATAAGTGGGTTCCCAATCTGTATTATCTGTTGACTGTAATATTTGAATTATTTATTATCTATGTATTATTATATGAAGGGCACAGACTTATAAAAAAAATAGACGGAGTGATCCATCTGAAAAGTGACGAGCGTAGATCCTCCAACCATTGAAGCCTACTACTCGATAGTTAGTATACGGTGAGTGAGTGACAGATATTTATGTCACTTATTTAGTCGCAATAGTTTACGAACGCTCCGTCTAGTCTTTTTTATGGGTCTGTGGTGAAGGATTAAAGCTTCCTTCAGTACATTTTCAAGATGAATGCGGCTATATTAAACAATGTTAACGTTTACATGGCGAAGTAAAATAACAATATTACAGGTTTTGTGAACAGAACTCTGCTACAATAAGGCTATAGGAATATTATGACAATTTCGGACGCAAGGATTCGGAGGACCGATTTGAATTTTAGCTACAGTGCAAGTCCTTTAGTAGATATAGTGTAAAGCACTTGGCTTATATATTTATGTGGTTGACGAAGTTAAGCAACTGTATTTGGTCAGCTATCTTCATACCGAATTTCATCAAAATCCTTTCAGTGGTTTAGGTGTAAAAGCGTAACAGACAGACAGACAGACCGGCACTCACTTTCGCATATACTCGTATAATATTAGTAAGGATAAATATGCTATTGAGACTGCAATTTCACTTCAGTTGTAAAAAGTTACTTGTCGGAGTAGGACACTTACGTGTCTGAACCGATGACTGTTAGCGATTTAAACAACTTTTGTTAAAAGTAATCCAGATAAAGCAATCTAAAGAATTTTAAAATAATGTTTATCTTTTGATAATAATCGCACTTTTCGCCAAAATCGTTACAATTCTTGTTTAATAAATTGTATCATTGCACTAACCATTGGTTAGTTGCAACTACAGAAGATTTTTGTATTCCATTTTTCTTCCATACCTCTCAAAATTCAATAACATATAAAGATTTTTAAATCTGTGTCTTAATGAAGTAAATAAGTAACTTAAAAATTGTCATGGTAAGGGTTCGGGCAAATACGCAGATGGTAACTAAAAAGCGATGCCTACGCAAATACCCTAAAAGCGGAAAATAGAAGTTTGTTTGACCGAGCGTTAAGTACCAACAATGATATGAGTCAACATCTATGACTTTGTATCCTTCGAAATTTAAATATATATTATGTTCCCAAGGTATAAGAGCTTTAGAAAAGAGTGTAGAGTAAGAGAGGTAAATATTAAAGAGTGTCTTACTACTTACATCTTGGTATGTGCTGGTGATAACTAAAACCACGTGTGTTGTCGTAAACAATATTAACAGTGAGAGATAAATGTATATGAGCGTTTCTCTCAGCTTATCATCGTATTTCCTGTACAAGCCCTCTAGATCTTTTTGATAGAATTGATCCTGTAATAATGTAACTCTAATTGAATTAAAGATAAATGACGAAGATTATCTGAGGTATTCCAGTAGATATGATGCAAAAATGAAATTATCACACGAGAATCAAATCAGTAGCCATTAAAGATTGATGTTGGATATCTGACCTTACTTTAATTGTAATATTCATGTTTTACTGACTGAAATTTTAATATAAAATCTATCTGTTGAGATTCACTTTCGCTCTTAGTGATTTTGAAATAGAAAACAAAAAATTGTTTTGAGATATAACAGGTGCATAATATTATGTGAGTATTAAAGAAAACCAACCCTTAAATACTTCCAATTCCACTGTTTCCCGCCAGATTGCTCTGCCTCTGCGCTTCTGAATTCGTGCAGGGAAGACAACATGCTCGTAGCTCTGTTAGAGTTCATTGAGTATCTTGCAAGTAGCTCCAAAGCTCCAGCTTGGAGTATAACCGACCCCGTAGTACGCGACACGCGTTCGTCCTATTAGAAAAAATGTGCTGCACTTTATTACAATTTCGAAGATCCTTAGGAGTCACAGGATGAAGTTAGGTCCAGAGTTAATATTCTTAACTTTATTCTATGTTTATTGTCTTGAAAAACAATTATCTTGTGATCGCGAAATTATTAGGTAAAAGTAACAAAGTCTGCAAAACTTTTGGGAGGTTTAATTAGTTAAGAATATGTGGTATTT
>DWOX01000273.1:0-11235 GCA_018251315.1 Nastra julia | reverse complement strand
AAAAGCGGGAAATTATTAATTTGTATCGGGTTTTTATTTTAGTTTTCAATTTAATGTTATTATATTAAAGGCTGTTATAGTAAAATATATTCAGTTATGTATTCATACTTATTGGAATGCATGTAACAATAATGCAATACATATCGTTATTGTTTACTGCAGCGTTCTCTTATCAAAAGAAACCATGACTTCCTTTAAGTTCAATAACACGTGTCCAATTAAAACAAAGACGCAAAATGCCATAATTAATACCATACAATTATAAATTATCTGTGTCTTAGTTATACCTACGTCCATTATAAATTGAGCTGTGGACTCTTGGGATAAAATACTGAAGGATATAAATATGACGAAGTGTTAGAGATCTAGATGGATTGGTCGGTTAAGGAAGAACTGGGCGATATGGTGTTGGTCCATTTCCGTTCGAGTACGATAGTGGTCGTTGGACGAAGACTGGTCGAGGATAAAACAAGGACAAAAGGCAGATAACGATGTGGCACAATAATACTTTTATTATTCCAACCGTCCGATGTCAAGATCGTTCTAACTTTGTATGATAACTGTGTTGTAGCGTTTGTTGTCTGCGGAAAGTTCTATAGTACTTGTAAATAGTTATATGAGTGCTGTAAAGATTTTTCTGATTCTGTATTGTTTACAAAACTGTTCTAGAAGAATGGTTGCAATGTACGTCTAATTTTTCAGAACGCTCTTGACGACTTGACCGATTCTAATGGAAAGAAGTTGTTGTATTTACATTCACTGTGCAAGTATAATAGACAAGATAACAGTCAGTCAGTAAATAGTAGTCGGATTTTTTAGTTTTTCTTGAACAATGGGTTCAAATTTAGTGAAGTAGTAAAACTGGATTAGTTCCGGTTAATTCAAGCTGCATAGAAAAATTTTACAAAGCACTTTAATTTTCTTTTACTTAATACATAACCAAACAAACGCCCTAGATTGGTACATCAAAACACAATGATTATATTCATTAGATACCTATATCAAGAGCTGGCAGTTATCGTACAGAGCTAGAAATAAATGCAAAATGGAGATAACATTATTTATATAATTAAATACCTAACTCTTTGTTTACATATCTCAAACAATACAGTAAGAAAAAATAGTACATAACTTGATTTCTATAATGTTTTATTATTTGGAGCCTTCTTATTGTTTCTACCATAGTTTTTTTCCCGTATCGTTCGTATTAACAAAAACCATTTGAAAAATCTTCGTGTAACACGCTGCGCGCACCTATAACGTATCTTTTCCTAGAACTAAAATCAATTTGTCGAGATTTTCTCAACGAAATAAATACGAAACATCGTCCTAAACTCGTCATAAAAATCTGAAGTACTTTGTTACGATTCACATTTTTTAATGATCATGAATTTTCAATTCTTTGTACACAGCTTTTCTGTCAATTAAAAACCATCGCGTGACTCTGCGCGTCTAAAGTCCGTGTGTGTCATTGTCATTAGGAGCGTATTAAGGTTTTTAAGGCTTACTAATGAAAGAAGCCGCGCCCTCTCCTTCGAGACCGCGGCACGCCTAGCTTCATGTTGCTTCAAAATGTTATTACTTAATGAATAAGGTCAGTTATCTGATCCTTGGGAATACTACACATCAGCTGCACGCGAGCGTCTTCAATAGCTACACAGCCTATTTACTTGAAGTTCTGTAAGGACTTCTAGTTCTATAAGCATAAGAAAGAAAGCATAAATAAGAAGTTCTGTAAGCATGCTGTATCTGGCATAACCGAATACTGAAGTAATAAAAACATTAGGATATAGGTATAAACCTGTAAGAAAACCCTAGCTTACTTAAGCTGAAAAAGGAAAACCTGAACTTTTGGGTTAACTGGACCCATTTAAGTTACTTGATAAAAAGAAACATACTGGTAATTTTTAAGTAGGTTTACAATTTAACTAACCCTAAATTTGTAATCGTAATCACGATCGCCGTGCGTGTAGGGTGGGGTAATTAAAAAACCTAATGGCCCATCGAAGACAAGATAAGGTAGGCGGTCGGAAGAAACCTCCACTTTTCTAATTACTCTTTCATTAGTTGATGGATTACACACACTCGTTGCCAGTACAACAGCCACGTGGATGTCTAGTGATGTGAATATTGGCTGCCAGCGAATACAGATATCGATTTTGAGATTACTGAATTGCGTCGGTATTTTGCTTCCTGGTATTTATTCAATGTAGAAATAAATTGTCTTTTCCGAAGAAATTTTCAATTTGATACTCTAATAATTCCTGGGTTTAAATTTGAAATTCGGATCTGAGTTTCAAACTGAACACTTCACGCAACGTAAAAAATCTTTATAATTTTCTCAAATATCTATGTGTCATACATATATCAGTCAGTAAGTTCTTTGCATAGTGAACTATGGCAATCAGATAACTAGAGAAAATAATATTAATAGTAATTATGTGTTTTACCAATACCACAAAACATTTTGATCCATTTCAAAGACTACATAAAATTGACGATTTACAAACGTCACAGTACAAAAATTAACAAATACAAAGAAACACCAACGCTTACACGTCAGAACAGTGAACATCGTACTACGCTTTTCTTGATTACAACGATAAGTAGGACCGCGCCTTCGCATGTTTTAATTATATTATTAACGATGATGGTCGGCGAAAGGCTAATTTTTTATAATGGTGGCGTATCGCAATGATATGTAAATATTCTGCCTCGCCCTAGCCTATTAGCTGTTTGGTCGCGTGCGTGTAAACCTTAACATTCGGAAGTAAGACACGTTAGCTACAATTTAGTACCGAGGCGTGACAATCTTTCTAGGTTACATCCAATTCGAATTCCTTTACGTATCAAAGCTACGAGGCTACGAACATAAAGCGACGCATGCGTGTTTCTAGGCACTATTTCTTTATAATAAGAAGTGAATGCTCCTATGCCGTAATTAGCAACGTTTGAGAAGGAAACCTACTCATAAGCTTTCTCGAAAGGGTCGTATTAATTACTGGAGGTGTTGGCACGAGTGGCGCGCGATATAAACGGCCGGCCACTTGTCGCCCTAGCCTCGCCGGGCCTTATTAAAAATGTTAACACGTAAATTAGACTCCGCGGTGCAGTGTATTAGCCAACCAATTAAATTTCACAGTGAACGCATACAATACCCTGGAAGGTGACTTCACACGTGGAGGGATGGTTATTTCATACACTAACTACTCTCTTACGCTCTTACCCTATGTTTAGAGGTCCGCCCGGAATATTTTTCCTTCACACTTTGATAACGCTTTGAGTGTTTCAAAATAAAATTGCGCACTCAAGTTTTTAATTACAAAAATTAAATATTGAACTAAATATGTACGAAGCGAGTTAGCACGGTAAGTTAAAAAGGCATGTGAAAATTGCGACGTAAGGTCGGCAACATTTCCGTTACCGGCTGTGAGAGTCCTTACGAACGAGAGAATTTATTCTCAGTTGAATTAACAAAACATCAGATTATTATGATTAATGTCATAATTAATATTTTCGTTGGCAAATCGTTATTTCCCGGTGTTTATTAACGGCAAGGCGGGATCGCGGGGGGCTGGCGAGAAGTTTCGTTTGCCTGCTTTGATACGAGTGCGTAATTAAAATTCGTTTGAATTAAATAAGCAGTAGGTAGTTTAGTTATTCAGAAGTGTCATCAGTGGCCGGTTACGCTGCGTTGTTGTGAACTAACAGTCGCATGTGAGCGTTTAAAAAGGTTGAGTCGTCTAAGTGCATCCCCTCATACGACTAGTTGGATGTGTAAAAAGATTAATTGGAGTGGTGCCCGTATTCTAACAATTTACGACGCCTTGTGACGGCCGGCCGCAGACCACTTCTGCGCAACTTAATTAAGCGAAATAACTTAACGAGTAACCGTTGCTAATTAGTGCTATCGTTGCCGGGCTAATTCTGTGAGTGACTCTTTGTTTGCGGGCCCGCGCACTTCTTTGACTTCGTGCACCAAAAGAATTTGTCTTTGCATCGACTTTGAGTGAAGGAGGTTTGTTTTGCCCCCGGAGAGTTTACAAAGACTGTGTGCATGACGAGAGTCGAGAAATGTACGCGGAGTAACTTCGTGGAGAAACATTTTAATTTTGTCAGTTGAATTAGTGTTGGGAAGATTTGTAAACAGCGCGGAGAAAGTAGATAAATCGTGACGCACACTGCGGGCTTTTGACTTGAGATCTCTCAACATACTTTTTATCTTTTCTTCTATATAGCCTATATGAAACGTATTTAAATTTTTTATCGAGCCATTTTGTAATGTATTTTTTTTTAATTTTTGCTTTCGTAAAGATGTTTTCCAAGCCGAACTAATAAATATAATTTGTCCTTAACTTTATTGACTTTTTATTAACAACGTAGGTATTTCAAATTAACGATTCTGAATACATTGCTAGCCTTCATAAACGATGATAATCTACAACGACTATATCAACGCTAGTTAGTCGGTTATTTCCACAAAAAATACTTTTCCAACATTATTTCTAGTAAAATCGATGCGTAGTAGCGAAGTATCTCTAAAAGACGAGCAGGAAGAGCTCTCACACGTAGTGCCCTTCAGGCGGCGCACAAGTAGCCATGTGTTACTACATCTTACACTCACGTTGTTGTAAGTACTTAAATTATTTTTATAACGAGCTTTCACGCCTTTCTTATCCACCTACGATAACGTGTTAAAAACAGTGTTTCTCAAAGCGATAATGATCCCTTGTGGGCGCTGGGGAATAACGGGGTCGATAACGATCCCAAACTAAATTTAATAGCAAAAATAAATTAATAGCTAACACAAAACTTTCACTCGCAAGATACTCTTTAAATATAAGATTTCAGTTCTACTTGCGCTACAATACCTAATTGTTTTATTGCTTTTAATGTACGTTAGTCATTACATGAATTATGTTTGAGAACCTCTGACCTAATAAGTGAGGTCCGTTAATTGGTTATGTTTAACTTGTGCATTATCGTGGTTAAAGGCTATCGCAATATAATCGTTTAGATTAAAACATAATAATATTTATTTGAAAAAATGTTCATTAACACAATCTTTTATAAACAACCGCGATAATGCACTTCAACGATAATTTAAAATTGGTTCAATTTTTAATGAGGTTTTCAGATGAAAATCATGAAACTATTATAAGTACCTACTATATCAAAAGGATTATGATTAAAAAGGTAGTTCGAGATTTTATTATTGATATGTATTTTTGGGATGTTTGTCTATTATTATTTCTCGACGTGAGAAGCATAAGGCCCTCACAAATCACCGGTTTACAGAAGTACCAAACGAAATACCACATAGGCCCTTATGCTTATCAGCTGCAGATTTATGGACATCTAACGTTTACTCATACAACGTAAAATACTAAATGCAAAATCAAAATCAAAAATCATTTATTCATGTAGGTATCAATGATACACTTATGCACGTCAATTTTTTGAATCTAAATGCAGTCAAAAATAGCGATAAAAATCAAGACAAAAATTTTCTTCAAATAAGTTTGTATTTTACAAACGGTCAATTCACAGAACTTACCCTGAACGGTTGACAAGGGGGCTACTAATCGACGCTTCCGTAAATTTAAAATGTCATTTATTATTGAAGGTAGTCAGAGTCCGCGCCTTGGCTGTAATTGCCCGCGATTGTGGCGCCCTCACCCGTTCAGTCCTTTCAGATGTTTATCGCGAGGAAATGGCCGCTTTCCGTTGTCCACGTGCCATTAGCGAACAATACTAATGGACCAAGTTGTTTGAAGAAAACGTACGTAGGTACCTGCGTCTTGTTTATTGTTGGACCAAAATGCAGAACGATCGGTCGAGTTAATTGCTTGGTCACCGTATTTTCTTAAAGTGTATTTTTTTCTTTTTTTTTTTTACTTAATTTTGGAACTTTGGTTAAGCTTTCATGCACAACATGTTTAATAATTTGTGTCATTTCTGTGTTACACGATAAAAAGGCTTCAATATTTAATATCATAATCCATTCAGTTAAACAAATATTTGTATCTCACATCGTTTCATATAACAAAGCATGGCAAATAATCTTATCGATGCTTTTACAAGTTATACGTTATCTAACTTAGATAATGATAGTGGTGGCTTGAGATATCAGCAGAAAGCTTCAATATGAGCGTTGATATATCAATTCAAGTGCTGGGTACACAATGAAATTATGTAGTCCTGATACCACTCACCTAAGCTACGAAAATAATCACTATTTCTCGACGTGAGAAGCATAAGGGCCTAAGTCACAAATCACCGGTTTACAGAAGTACCAATCGAAATACCACATAGGCCCTTATGCTTCTCAGGTGTAGAATTGAAACCTTAAATGGCTTTATGCACGGAAGAATATGTAAGTACTATTCCTTTTTCTGTGGTTTTATGAGGCTAGCTTTATCTATAAAACGATGTTTTGTAAGGCCAAGTTCACGTGATTAAATGTGGCCGAGGCTTGGTACCCACTGGCAACACAGCGCGATCAAATGCGAACAACGCCGCACAAATATTACATCTCAAAAAATTAGTTCATCAAGTTTTGTAGAACGCGTGTTACATGCCAAGTTGTCCTGTACAACAACAACAATTTGTCCTGTGATTGTAAATTAAAACAGTGTTAAGCCAAACACATGTCATTTTTAATTAATGTTACTAAATTTATAATTTTCTTCCTGATTTTCCTGTAAACGTGTCGGTTTAAATTTAAGTGCAAAAAATTTTCAATCACATATTAGAAATATGATTCTCTACCTAAAATTTAATCTACGGTTAAAGTTTAGTCAGTGCTTAAAGATCTTCCTGTCTGTCAACTACTTTCTAAATTGAAAAAAAATCATTCAAGATCCAAGATAAACTCAAAGGTACAATAAATAAGTAAATTATGTAGTTAATGTTTTGAGATAAATTACTGGATTTCCGTCTATGGTGACGTCACGTCAGCCGTCGACTGGTATCGTCGTTATTCTCGGTTAATAAATAGACATTAAGTATTAAATTGAAAATTAAAAAAAAACTCGATACAAAATTAATAACCTTCCCGCTTTTACACCCTACAACTTTTCAACGGCTTGACCGATTTTTATCAAACATATCTAAGAACACTCGTATGTATGTAACCTTTAATACAAAAAAAAAGTTAATTGAAATCGCTTCATCCGTTCAGGAGCTCCGATGCCACAGACAAACACACCCACAGACAGACACGTCAAACCTATAACATCCCTCTTTTTCGTCGGGGGTTAAAAAATAATTTAGATTAGCTGTTATGTAGTTTCGCTGTATTAAAGCATGAATTGAGTGCCAGCTATTTATCGACTCCCACGCAGGACCTTACGCCATTACTCAACAGACAAGAAAATTAGCAAATTATGCAAATAGTTCGCAAAGTTCACTGCGGAAACAGGGAAAACCAGAATCGTTTTATAACCTACTTCCGCAGTATAACGCCAAGTTTATTTGTTGTTGATTAGGTATATCGATAAAATTATGTATTACGTATTTATAATCATGTAATCATTTAACGTCTGCTGCAGTTCCTGAGCCAACCAATTGAGCTATAACTTTAAAATTGAAAATTTAAAAAAACCCCCGATACAAAATCAATAATTATCCTGCCCTCTTTCTCCTTATATAAATATAAAGTTATACTTTTAAACGGCTTAACTGATTTTCATGAAACATATCTAAGAACACTCGATTGTTGACACCTATAATATGAAAAAAACAAAATTAAATCCGTTCGGGAGCTACGACGCCACAGACAGACAGATAGACAGACACGTCAAACTTATAACACCCCAATTTTTCGTCGTGGGTTAAAAATACATGCCCGGATCAGAAGCAAAACTTTTAAGTGTGAAATATAAGTTTACATAGAAATTAAAGAGTGTGGCGTACGAATCTTGTTTCACATAAATCAGCTACCATTTAATTTGGCCATATAAAATTACCGGCTTTTTAAATATACATATACATATAATTGATGTACTTATAACAGTATCGAATGAGTAAATCCGGAATAATACGTATACTTTCAATAGTATCTTTTAAGTTTCTCCATATAGGACGTTTAATAAGACATTGCATAGGCGAAATATCCTCCGATCGTATTTGCATTTAGACACACATCACCTATTTAAATTCCAAACATGTTATACTGTACAGGTCATTGTTTTCGAATCTACAACTAACACTTCCGTGGGAAAAGCATCGGAAGAACTCTCAATGCCTCGCGTGGGGGTCGACCTCGCATCAATTTGTATAAAACTAAATTTGACCTGCTGATTCAACATACTCTGAACAACAGTTCAACATGTCTCCTGTCAGTTGTTTACTGGTGACCTGTATCCTCGTCCTGATGAGATGGGGAGAAGTTGCTGGCAGTAACGAAGGTAAGGTTTTGCTCAATTGGTTAGAAGTGGATTAACTTCAGGACATTGGCTATAAGAAGGAACTTTATGGGATTTGCAGCAATTTTTTATTCTGCTTCATTTTATTGAAGTAGGTTACTATAAACCGAAGTTTCTATCTAACTGTTATAGGATTCTTTTATGGAGAAATACTTAATATTTGATGATAACTCCTGAGATCAGAGTTTTATGAACTCTGCAAATAATGGCGGCGTTCTATTTAAAATTATTTTTGTTATTTTATGGCCTGACCGCTGAGGCGCTGACGTACGTAACAATTATCATCAATCAATCAACGCGAATCTGATCTATATCTTTAGTGCCCACACCGTTAATATTTAATATCTGCTCCATTGAATATCGTTATATTTATCTCGTAATAACTAATGATTTTTATTACCTGTTTCAGATTTTTTTTAATATAACTGTTCAAGAAATTCACACGATTGATACGCGATTTATTAGCACCAAAAATGTTCATAACAGCGGGAACAGAAATTAAATTATTGCCAATGTTTACAGGACTTTTACCAGAAACCAGTGGATTCAGCAATCACCGACAACCCCGTCATCTGCAGTCAAAGCTTTGTCTTAAGTTGGGATTCTGCGGTGGTCAAGGATATGGCGGTCACCAGGGAGGATACCAGGGAGGATATCAGGGAGGATACCAGGGAGGGCATGGTGGACACCAGGGTGGGTATCCAGCCATCAACATCGGCATCAGCCAGTCACAGTCTTCCGCCAGCGCTGGAGGAGGAGGACACGGCTCTGGATACTATCCAAACAACTATCAATACAACGGATATCCCGGCGGATACAACGGATACCACGGCGGACTTAACGGATACCACGGCGGACATAACGGGTATAACAACCACCGTCCTGGTTACGGAAATGGTTTCGGTTCCTACAACAACCAGTTCAATGGGAATTATTATGGAGGAAGACCGCAGGGGGGTGGTTACGGATTTCAAGGACCATTCGGCAATTTCTACGATGATGCTGACAGCGATGTAAAACCTGTCTACGAAAACGAAGAAGATTACTCTCGATCAGCCAAATCTAAAAATTAGATACTACAAAATGTATCGAATTTCTGTGATATTAAACTAACTAATATTTATCTAACTTTAAATTTCATTGCCCAAACCTATGAGGTTGAAAACACAAAGTCCCTACTCCAGTGAACAGTTTTAAGCTGAAGAGTCATATGTTGATTTTGATTCGTTGATATGATTAATAGTGGTCAATGGTCATTATAACCAATGTTCACAGCAGTCTATAGCCAGCAAAGTAATGAAAGAATTAAGAATTACTTAGATATAAATTACACATTTGGTTTTTTAAATTGGATATAAATTTTATGTAACAAAATCGGATTTACTCGTGTGTACATTATTAAGAGCAGAATGGCAAAGTATGCTCCAGGCCTTCTCAGTTACGAGAGACCCGCGCTCAGTAGTAGTAGCTAGGTATGCTCCTAGACATCCCAATCATGAGGGGAACGCGTATCTTGTGCACGAGGTTATTTAGTTAAGTAGACAAGTTCACACCTATTAATAAAATATAATATTTTGTAAACACATGTATTTAGGTACAACGCACCATAACGATGTAGACACTGCACAAAAAAACATTTATTACCTTGTTTTCTTAAACACACATTATTCAAATTGTAGATCTCATTATGGGAACATAAATTAGACTAATGCAGGATTAAATTTTAATCTTTTTATCTACATTTCTCAGATGTAGTTCTTGTGTTCCCATCTTTATGATCCTCTATAAAAAGCAAATAAAATGGTTAATTTATTGAACGACAGACAAATTTCTAGAAACAAATACTAATTTATTGACTTTAGAATGCCTGTTTCTGTTGTTAAGTTGAATGAAACCAGTAATTTAGGTAACTCACATGTTATATAATTTAGATTAATTAAATACCTTTTTATTTGTAAGTTAAAAAACCTACGATGTTTACCTCCCTACTTTGGTCCTTGTTTGGATAGATACGACAATTCTGTACCTGAGAAGCATCAGGGCCTATGTGGTATTTCTTTTGGTTCTTCTGCAAACTTGTGATTTGTTACATAAGCCCTTATGCTTCCCACATTGAGAATTATTGAAATCTTTTTATTTATTATTTGGTTGCAACATCTTTAATTCAGTGTAAGATTACAAGCCTTACAACTAACATTTTCGGCAACGCGTCGTTGATGTCCTTGGTGTTACCGACGGATGTTAATTTTATTGACAACAAAGTTTACATGCAATAAAATTAAATGGCAAGTATACTTGTTTGCCACTCACGTATATCAAAACATGATTAGTTTCACATTACTCGTATCCCGAATCAGGATAATAAAATTAAAAGGTTTCTTATTGATTGGATAATAATTATAAACATCAAAAGGTTCACATATCCTGTCGCTAATCAATTTGTTATACTTGTTTCTATGGAGCGAATTTATGGTATGGAAGCATCCTGCCTCATTAAATTCGTTTACCGTAATTTCTGAGATAACTTTACGAGTGTCAATGGCTCCGAATGAATCTATGTGACCCAGTGATTCATAAGTGGGGGCATCATCGTCCTACTATATATACACGGAGAAATGTTTCACAATCAATCTTATCTGCTGCCAAAAGGTCTTCCTACGATTTTCGTTGGATTTTAACCAAAAATGGCTCGTCAATTTATTATTTTGGCAGCGGTATTGACTATTAGCAATGCCAGTCCTATCTTGATCGGTGAGTTGACGATCTAATTAAAGACAGAAGTAACTAATTACTTATATGAATTAAC
>DWOX01000272.1:0-11244 GCA_018251315.1 Nastra julia | reverse complement strand
GATAAAATTTTGGGCATGCATTCTTAATTTTGTATCATACAAATCAGGCAAGTTTCATAAACGTACAATGTGATACAATATGAAACCAAACCCCATACTTCGTAGATGAATCTCCTTTGGGGGGTATTTAAAAATAATAAAGCCTACATCTCTCACAATTCAGACGAATCTGTTGAACCGTGTGAACTCGTTAAAGTCGAAAGACTTACTGTTGACTGATTATAAACAGTTAACGATTACAGGCGATAACAATCCGAGCGGAGAAATGGCGGCGACGACGGCCGCGCGACGCATTTCCTCGATTATCTTGCGTTTAGTTTTTGCGCGCGACAATTACTTGCCATCAGTATGCACGAGGCAAACGCGAGCGATCCATTCGTCTCTCCCCGCTCTCCGGCCGAGGTTTTTGCGCACGCGCAGCCTGCGCCGTGGGAGCCTTAGATCGCAGATGCTGTTTGAATATCTCGGCGTGAATATTCCGGATGGAGGTCGCCTCGGATTTATGTTGCATACAGTTTCTGCTGAGTTAACTGTTTTATCGTTGTAAGTTCTATCGACACTATGTATTGTGTGTTGATATACAAGGTATTTCATGTAATGTCTGTATGCGAATTTAAAGTGTGTTAGGCAGCCATCTTAACAGCTACCTACCTTTTTGAATCGGTTCAGCATTGGTTGTTTACTTATTAGCCAGTCTGTAACGCCATAGCCCGGAATTTTAAAAACATTCGCGTAGTGTTATTTGCATAGATTACATTTAAATTATATCCAGCTTTTTGATCCTTCGTCCCTGAATTTTAATTCTCGTAAACAATAGCGACCGCGTTAGCAAAAACTCTATCTGACAAAGTTAAACTCTTATTAAATATTCCGCGAATAATAATTCTCATTGAAAAGATTGAGGGCTAGCAAAAACTGAGATTAAGAATATGTCCTAGCGGCCGCTGTGATGCTCCGATGAATATTTCATTTATTCAAAGCGTCGAAAAAGTTTGCGGCCGAATATTCCGCGCGACGTGTTTGCATGCGCGGCAAAAACGGCCGCATTCAAACGAAGATCCCCTCTGCCCCACCTCTCACACTGCCCTCGTTCCTCGTCTCATTCAACAACAAATCTATAAGTATTGTTATTCGCAATCAACCCATACAAAGCGTCTTCCCATCGAGCGATGCCTGTACTTAATTATTTTTTAACAATCGTCGCCGAGGCGTGTGGAGATCATAAAGTTTTGGTAAGTTTTTGTGACGCTCGAAGTTTGTTTGCCATTACAACTCATTAAAATTATTCATCTGATCGCCGTCGAGTGATTGCGTGACTAAAAAGGTGTTAGGACAATGCTGCCTCTATTTGGCAGATGTGTCGCTTCGACTCTCCGAATTCATCTCGAATAAGCGCTTCGAAGGTTTCTAATCGTTGAACCTCTTTATTTCTACACCTGAGAAGCATAAGGGCCTATGTGGTATTTCGTTTGGTACTTCTGTAAACCGGTGATGTGTAACTTAGGTCCTTATGCTTCTCACGTCGAGATTTGTCGGTTTTATTTTCAATACGATTTCCGAAGCTCGTAGCTTTGAAGCCTTGAAGTGTTGACGAAGTCTTCTCGAAACAATTAACTCTACCATAACAATTACAATACTTTGGGATCGTTGTAATGTTGGATGTAATTTGATGACAAATTGTTTTGTCGTTGACTAATAAAAAATTAGACAGCTCGCCCCTTGTAGTTGATCACAACTCAAACCATATACGTTAAGAAGGGTGTAACAATTAATAGCATTAACAACACGTTGCCTAAAGAAACTAAGTACGAATCAAGTTTTTGAAGAAACAACTAGATACTGTAAACTTTAAAAAAGATTGTTATAGCTTAAATTAGTCTATGACATTTGATAAGAAAGGATTTTGGCGCCTTCAATTCTTACTCTCAGCACGCAATAAGGTTAGCAGTTGACTCAAAATTAGCTTAAATCGATACATCTAAAAAAAATAGAGTCACAAGATAAATTTAGTAGTACATCACACACCTGTCTCTCCTCAATGAGCTGCAAATTACGTTGATTATTAGGCATAATTACAGATACATCTAGGACCAATTTCCAAGGGTCGCAACTAGTTTTTACCACAACTTCTCTTCACACGCTGTGCAAATTTCCGAGCGTAACGATTAATGGTCCATACTTAATATTGTGGAAGTTGTTAAAAAGGGGCGCGCGGCGGCGTCCGTCAAAGCGGCCGCTCCGCCGCCGTCATTTAAATATCATCGCCGCTCATATTTGAAATACCACATCCAGTCGTTGAAGTGAGCGACACAAATCTTTCTAAACACCGCGATTTTCAACTATATGTAACTGAGTATAGAACTATAGATCATGGCCGTAGAAGCTTGTTAACGAGGTTGACAAGAAAATTATAAAGGGTTTTACATAAGATTAAGAATTAAAAAACTGCAATTATTTGAAGTTGAAGTTTTGGCTTATAAGGTTAAAAATATATCTAAATAGGAACATACTATAAAATTCGCACTATCACACTGAGTTACATTCACAAGTGAAGACCACGCTTAGTTTCTTTTAATTTTGATTGTCAAAATTCTGCCTCTCATGAAGTTAGCTGTTACAGAAGATAAAATAAAAAAATACTTTAACTTTTAAACCATAAAACTTTCTACATACTTCACTATTCAAAAACAAACTACAAAAAAAGTTTAAATGATGGTTTTAAGTAAAGAACAGACCTATTCTACAATAACACCTTCAGATATTAACGCAGCCGAGTATATCACAGCACCATACTTTTCTTACAACGACGGAGGCTTTGGATCACGTTACCTTCTAATGCGTTTTTAATAACACCCTCTTTAACGTCACCATTTAAAAAAATACTCTACGGTCATCTAAACACAGTTCTTTTTCCTTTCTTATAGCTACATACAATTTTTACCGCTTCAAAATCTAAGTTCAAACCTTAAAACGTATGAATTACAGTTTAATTTCCATCGGCGGTCAAGTGAAACCCGAAATTAGGCGAAATGGGCTACTCTATTAATGAAGGTGTTCCCGAATTTAACTATTGTGTTTATTCCGGCGATAATTGTTATAAATTAAGGGTAATGGCGGGTCGCGCCGCGGGGCAGAATTAGCTCGCAGCATCGAACGCGCTTTTTGTTTGAACACGGCTCCCGTGCGAGCAGGGGGTATTATCGAATTGAGTTTTATTGTAGCGATAAATATCACCCGTACACAAAATATTATGATATTATGAGTATAATTATTGCTTAAAAGGTTATAAGTGGACTCTAAGAATTCGGTCAAATTGCCAATCTTAACAGAAGCTAAATTACGAATTTGCCAAATCCTTAAACTCTCACTAAACTCAGCCAAATTTTATTTCCACTTAAATCCTGGTTTCTATTAAGTACCTACATCGGTTTTAAAAGATTTGAGGACATACGGTAAGGAGAAATAGGGACACTTACCATAAAATAACATTAATAGAACTCCTCTGAAACTACCTTAAATAAAACGATATAACCTTCAAACTGACTCGTAAATTCATCTCAAACTCAAGACGCGTGGTTAGAGAATAGGTACCGCGCCAGTGGGGTCACGGGAGACCCCAAGTGATTGATGATGGAAGTGTTTAGCTAAAACGCGGCTCCGTCGCTCGGGTTACCGCAAACACGGTCTTCTGACACCGCCGCGGCGTCATGTGACCGTGATTTATGGTATAAGCCTCTATAACTCATTATGTCAAACAATTTAGTAAGAGTCGAGATTCCTGGCTGACAAATGTCAATTTTAGGCTTTTGGCATTTAGCAAGCGGCTCTAACATCTCTACCATAGGAGAAGGAATTCCTTTTACCTATTTTTCGTGTATACATAATAATATCATCGGTTTAAAAGACGCTTTATATAATTTACTGATTCTTACTACTACCTTGTAACCTGTGCGTAAGCTTGTTGTAAGCTTGTTGTAAATTACAGATGTGAATCTGTAATTTGCTTGGACATATATAGGGTATATATAAATACTAAAAGGCTTATATAATGTTTGTGTGTAAATAAATAAATAATAATAATAATAATAATAACCCCCCCGGGGGATCACCTTGTCGTGGTGGGGGGGCTTACGGGAAAGGCATACCCCTATAAATAGGGTAATTAATTCTTTGTTGTACTAAACATCCATACAACACCTTTCCCAACTAACGGTCCCATCCTCATAAATCTAACTCCACGTTCGGTTCGAACATCTGCAACCACGTGAGGAAGACCTTAGCAGCTATTCAGCTCAATCCAACGAAGGTCAACGGAGCTATAGTAAAACCAAAAATTGCGATGCGTTTAAGAAGCAGTAATAAACTACCCCAGGCGGGTACCAGCGCGTTCCGCGATGGAGAATCCCGTCTCGCGCCTTCGGGCCCGAGCTGTCCCACGTATTCTGGGGGGGACACCGTATCGCAATCTTCTGCCCAGTTTAGAACTGCTGCAGATAGACATCATCACCCATTAACATCGACTCATAGTACACCATCATCAAGTCTATTGCCATCTGTTCCGTCGACGAATTCATTTTCTCGGTCGCCAACTCATTCGACTGCGACAACTAATAGCATGCTGCCGGAGGATGTTGTGCAAGTGACTGACCCAGTCTCTACCCTTGCACCCACCACCGACAGCCAAAATAAGCGTAGAAAATGGAGTAAAGCAATGAACGAGTTCATACTACGCACTTACTATCAGCTTACCTTAATGGAAACTGATACAAATGGTTATTTACCCTCACTGCATACAAAATTTATAGACAAATTTCCAGAAATGCAAAACATAAGTAGACAAAGAATAGGCGATCAAAGAAGGGCTATAGTAAATAGAAAGCTTTTAACGCAGAAAACTATAGATAATATATACAAGGAAGTTAATGAGGAGTTAAGTAATATGCAGAAGAACGTAGGTACACAAAACTCAGATATACTAGATACACAACTCGCTACTCATCCCAATAATATTTCACCAGCCTTACACACAAAACAGTTAATTAATAAGCCTGTAGCTGGTCAACGCATGCGCTGGACTAAGGAGCATAACGAAACAATCATGCGAGAATACTACAAAATAACCCTACTTGAAGAAAATATATCAGCTTATCGAGGATTGCTTCATCAGGCTTTTATAACAGCATTTCCTAATTTACATCATATAACAGAACAAAGAGTAGCGGATCAAAGGCGTCTAATTATACATAATAAATATTTATCCCAAGAAAGATTGGAAGATATTAAAAGAGAAATTACATTAGAATTACATAATAAAAATCACACACATACTTGCTCTAACACTACATACTCGAAAAACACACGTACATGTAACGGAACTGAGTCTGAAGTACACACCCATACTAAGAGCGCTGATATCGAACAAACTTTTGAAACTGCTTACAATTATTTTAAAAATATAAGCCCAACACAAAGAATTTATATCCCTAAACAAAAACCTTCCAGGAGATTAAGCTCAATAGTAAACCAGATAAATGATAATATTCTACCTAAGTATCTACATAGTAATATAGAATTTAATACAATGCAAACTGTACTATATTGTGCAGCTTGGACCGCGGCAAAGAAGAACGGAGCTAAAATTGAAATACCGCCAAGAATAGAAGCTGACCGTATAGTTAAGAACAGGAAACCAAAGTGGCAAATAAGACTAGAACGTAGGATAGACGATCTTAGAGCGCAAATAGGCCGATTAACACAATATATAAAAGGTAACAGAAGTCATAGGGTAGAAAAACATGTAAATTATATTAAAAAACAGTACAAGTCACACTCCACATACGAAAATCCTAACATACACCTTTCAGAATTCTTGGATACTTTAAAACAGAAACTTACTACCTATAGCAACAGATTGAAAAGATATAAAACTTGCACATTACGAAAAATACAAAATAAACAGTTTTCATCTAATGAAAAACATTTCTATCGCCAACTAGGGAGCCATATCGTACATAGTGATGAAAATACTAGGCCAGAACAAAACAATACCACGGCTGACATAACACAAAATACGAGTAATACCCAATACAGTGGCTCACCATCTGCAGACGAACTTCATTCGTTTTGGGCCAATATTTGGGAGGGATCAGTTCAACACAACGAAGGGGCTGATTGGATCCGAAATGAACAAAATAGGTATATCAACTCTGAACCTATGGATTTTCAATGTATACCCATTGAAGTCTTTAATAATGTAATCAAAAGACTACACAACTGGAAGTCCCCAGGTTCAGATAACATACACAATTTCTGGTACAAAAAATTTACAATTATTCACCCATTTGTCTATAACCACATTAATAAATTCATTAAGTCACCCGAAACATTACCTAACTATATTACTGAAGGGACTACTTACATGTTGCCGAAAGATCAAACTTGTTTATCGAACCCCTCAAAATATAGACCAATTACTTGCCTCCAAACAATATACAAAATTATAACATCATGTTTAACCGAAATAATATATAAACACGTAGATTCCAATCATATATTATCAGAGGAACAGAAAGGGTGCCGAAAGTATAGTTATGGGTGCAAGGAACAACTTATAATAGACGCTGTAATACTTAAACAAACTCAACAGAGAAAATCTGATTTATATTCTATGTATATTGATTATAAAAAAGCATTTGATTCTGTGCCACATACCTGGTTACTTCAAGTTTTAAAAATTTACCGTATACACCCTCAAATTATTTCATTTTTGCAGAACACAATGTCGAAGTGGTCGACGATATTAAGATTAAATACTGATAAGAACGCAATTGAAACCGAATCTATTAAAATACGGCGAGGTATTTTTCAGGGAGACGCTCTGAGCCCTCTCTGGTTTTGCCTTGCACTGAATCCGCTCTCTAATTTGTTAAATTCATTAGATGTAGGATACGATCTAGAATACAAAGCTACTACTGACAGACAGACTGATAACTTAGTACATAAAATAAACCACCTTTTATACATGGATGATATAAAACTTTTTGCCTCTACGGAAAACCAACTGCAACAATTGGCTCAAGTGACCGAAATTTTCTCAAAAGATATTTGCATGGAGTTTGGGATTGATAAATGTAAAATTAACTCAATAAAGGCTGGAGAACACTACGAACACCAATATTCCATGCAAATTGGAGAAACTGTAAAGGCACTAACTGAGAGTGAAGTATATAAGTATTTAGGTTTTAGTCAGGCTAAACAAATACAACATAAAGATATAAAAAAATCTTTGACTAGACAATTTAAGCAAAGATTAAATTTAATATTGAAGAGTCAGCTTTATTCTAAAAATACTTTTAAAGCAATAAATACTTATGTTATCCCTGTTTTAACTTACTCTTTTGGAATTGTAAATTGGTATAAAACAGAACTAAAAGTCTTACAAAGAATTATTAATACCACATTGACTCGATATAGAAAACACCACCCTAGATCGTCAATTTTAAGAATGACTTTGCCCAGATGCGATGGAGGTAGAGGTCTAATTGATATTTCGAACCTACATAACAAACAGGTTACCAACTTACGTACTTATTTTCACAACAAAATCACGTCTTCTATTTTACATAACGCAATAGTTCAAAATGACAAAAATCTTACTCCGCTTAATCTGTCAGATAAAGCACTGCAAGCAAATGAAATTCAGACTGACAAACAGACTAAACTAAATGAATGGGCTCAGAAAGCTCTTCATGGGCGTCACCTTCACGACTTGAACCAAGATACCGTCGATAAAACAGCATCGAACGAATGGCTAAAGCGTGGAGAAGTGTTCCCCGAGACAGAAGGTTTCATGCTTGCTATACAAGACCAGGTAATCGAGACGAAGAATTATAAAAAGCATATCATGAAGTTGCCGCATTCATCCAACGATTCCTGCCGAAAATGTAAAGCATCATCAGAAACAATTCAGCATATAACGGGTGCATGTAGAGCTATAGTGCAGACTGATTATAAACATCGACATGACCAAGTTGCAAAAATAGTCCACCAATGTCTTGCTTTTAAATATAAACTTATACAAGAAAAAACCGCATATTACAAATACACCCCTCAGTCTGTACTAGATACAACAAATTATAAACTATATTGGGACAGGACCATACTGACAGACAAGACAGTTCATTACAATCGCCCAGATATTACCCTACATGACAAAAAGAACCAAACAGTTTATCTGATAGACATAGCAATTCCCAATACCCATAACCTTTCAACCTCACACTCTGAAAAACTATCTAAATATACTGACCTATCGATAGAATTAAAAACACAGTGGAAAGTAAAGACAGTAAAAACTGTACCTATTATTATATCGACCACTGGAGTCATACCTCATACATTACATAAAAGTTTAAAATTATTAGATATTCACACACTTACATACATCACATTGCAGAAAGCAGTAATACTTAACACATGCAGAATAGTGAGGAAGTTCTTATCCACCGACATCGCCACATCGGCTATCGTGCTTGACTAAAGTCCGCATGATAGCTTAGGTTTTACCTTTACGAGGAGGCAAAAATGTGTATAAAAATAATAATAATAATCATTTATTTCAGACAGAAACTGTCCATAAAGTGTGTTAGTATTTGTAGTTAGTAACAATTTGCCTTATCGCTTAAGTTACTTTTGTTAGTAAGAACTAAATCTAAGGCTGGAGATGTCCTATTTCCCCAACCCCAGGGCAATGTCAGTCCAGTGCCTTTGTATAGGGCACGTTAAAATAAATACGTCTGCTTGCTCAGCGACTTGAAACACGAATAAACCACCTCAATGAACTCAAGTCATATATATGCACGGTTGGTACTTCGCTTAGATCACGATGCCCCTTATCAACAGTTTTATTACAATCACGTTCGCTAGAAGTGCAAAGTTACGGAAGCGTTACTTTAAAGCCTTTGCTCGTATTGACACAGATGTCATCACTGTTGTAATGTCACGTATATACCTGTAACACGATACGTTTTATTAATGTCACATAAAGTTGCTACTTTTGTCCTTAAATTTTGTGGTGCAAGAATGCACAACTTAGTAGGAAAATATCAGCCAATCTATACTTATAGTATACCTTAATACACCTTACTAGATCGTCCTGATTATATTGTAGTTCCGCATGGTTCTTATTTCAAAATATAATGTGTCCATACACAGATTTGTTTTTTTTTTTGTGTTTAGGTTTTTTTATACACCTTTATACTCCTACAAAAGTCGCCTTCCTTGAGATAATCTATCTACAGTGGGTATATGTCTAAAGCTATAAATTGACCAATCCGAAACTATAGTTACCAGGTCGGGTGATATTATTTGTCATATCTATGTGTCTTTCAGTCATGTAAGTGATATTTTAACTTACATGCTTCGAATTAACGTTTTAACAGCTAAACTATCCGTTTCAGTACTTGCCGATATTGCACAGCAAACGTTAATTTGATCAGCCGATTAAATTGTGATATAATATGTAATAATTGTATATTTAAATATATGAATCATATGTAGGTTCCGTGTTCACATCACAAAAGAAATATAATATATAAGTAGGCAAGTCATAATGTTTCTTCGCAAATTGTATACATTTGATAACGATTCTAATAAATTGGCTATATATATCCGTTAGTATTACTATATTGCATTGCCGTAAGCGAGCGATATATCATATGTCACTTACCTAACAAGAAACTGCGGCTTCGATTCCAGTACTATGTTTGGAAATTATAACAATTTGACAATAATAGGAAGGAGGCGGTCAAGTGAATGTATAGGATCAACGAACTACCTATACAGCCTGATTAATGAACATGGTCTTCTTGTTATTAATAAATAATCTGTGTCAAATTATATTAACGAGTGTCTTAGAGAGATTGAATTTGTGCTTCCCACTTTTATTTTATTACTTATTATTTCGTTCATCGTGAGGAAACCTGCATACCTGAGAGTTCTCCATAAAGTTCTCAAAGGTGTGTGAAGTCTACCAACCCGCACTTGGCCAGCGTGGTGGACTTTGGCCTGTACCCCTCACATTATGAGAGGAGACCCGAGCCCAGCAGTGGGACGTCATGGGTTGTGTTGATGATGACTTTTGTTTTATGTTGAAGTAATTGCATTGTTTCTGGTTGTTCATAACACGTCTAGGCTTAACCATTGTTAACAGATACTTAAGTCGGCTAACCCTAGGTTTATTTAAGAAATAAAATAAATTGCGATAAATAAAAATATATTTTAGTATCCCGGCCGTATTTTCTTTGTAAATAAAGAGTTAAATCAGTCATCCGTAAGCAGTAATAACCATAGTTGGCGAAATGTCACCTCGAGAGCAATTCAAGAGGATCGATGATTCGGAAGAATTGGATATTAACGAGGCGGGTTTCATGCCCTTTGCCACTTCGGGTACAATAAAAAGGTCGGTCAATCAACTACATCTTGCCCTATTGACTACTTACATTGACTCGCAATTACTTCCTGGGCGATATCAATGTAAAGGTTCCTTACTACGCACATATTTTCATCTTCATACCATTGCAATTACAATATTACTACAATTTGAACCCATGAGTACTGTACATATGGTTCAATTAACTTGCTGTTGACCTTCCTGGAATCATGTCGCAAAAATCACTTTCAATTTACGATCTTTGAGTGACTAATTACTTCGGTAAAATATCCAAAATACATCTCAAAACAGTAACTATTACACGCAGTGAACTTTTAAGGAAAAAATCACATTGCTGACAGTTTTGTCACAAACATCTTCGGATTCTGATACCTACATGCGTCGAGACGGTTTGGTTGTAATTGTTTGTGGAAATGACAATAATGACTGCAATTAATAACAGTCGTAATGTCGACATTGAGGCGACAAGACGAGAATGCGGCGGGGGAGAGGGGCATGCGTGCGCGCATCCACTGCGACGGCGGCGCGGGCGTTTACTTGCGAATGCGTGCGAACAAAAGTGAAATTAATATTTTTTTACCATGACTTGTCAAAGCATTAATAACCGGAGTTGTAGACTATGAACATCGGACGAACTTCCGATTACGAGCGCCCATCGCGTAACTGCATGTTACTGCACAAATGCATATATACCGTTGCTTTATATTTACCTGTCGCCAAGTGAGGGAACTGTTTATTTTATCGACGATCATTTTCAATATAGATCATTAGATATCGTCTTAAAAATATAAATT
>DWOX01000271.1:0-11250 GCA_018251315.1 Nastra julia | reverse complement strand
ATAAACTTAACAATAACAATTTGGTACAATATCATCAGTTAAGGTTAAGGCACGATATAGAGAGGCTTACAGTAATTAAATATCTGTGAATAGGCTCTTTCTAAGGTAGTGTGCCCAACATCTAAGACTCCATCACCAATTTCCATCAGGTAGGATCGATGTCAAACACTACCTTATAAAATGTAAAAAAAAAAACTTGTATGTACTTCATTTCTGACAGCAAGCACACATCTTTACGATTCGTTCTAAAACAGTTCTGAAACCGAGTTGAAACGCCCCAAAATCCGTGTATACAAGATATATGTGTGTGTTCTCTAGCGCGCTTACTAAGGAGTTTTACTACTGTAAGTCTCTATATTGTGGTTAATGCATTCATTTTTCAGACGTAACAGACCAAACCTTATGGAAGGTGTGACCTACGCTCTCAATTTCGTTAAACTGCGAGTGAATCTGATTGGAGATTTTTGATCAAACTGCCATGCTTATTGCTAGTGAAAGTGAACAATTGCAGTATTCTCTTTTAGTAGCATGCATGTTTGTAATGTTTATTCAACCAATACGAGTAGGACGCTAACGAACTTCCTACCTTCTACTTTGAAATGGGAATATAATTTTGAGAGCAATTCATACGTTCATTGTCCCTGGGAGGTTGTCGTCAGTGTTGATCAGATGAAGACGAACACCTGTATCAATTTCCTAATATAAGTTAAGAGCCTCAAGAGTTGATTTTTTTATAAAACAAATTGACCCTTAATAAGACTGCCTTAAGACTCAATTTACAGCATAGGATTTATGACGGTTTCCATGCCGTAATATAATGGACACTTGAGATACCGCTCTTAGGTCGAGATTAGTTTATTACCATGGGGTTTAAAAGACATAAATACGTTTAATAGTCTTGGAACAGGGGAATATAGTCATCACTTCTGGAGCGAAGTTTAACTCCAAACTGAGATACTTGGTTCTTTTCACTGCCTTGTGTTTTGTCTCCTGATTTGGCTGCAGTCAATTCCTGTTTTCTTATTACACCGTCATTGCTATGTTTCATGTTCGCCAATTTTGTCGTCAAACGTTCCTTCTGAAAAAGAAAATTTGAATAGGTAATAAATTACTCATCTATTTAACAAGAAGTTTATGACTGAACGCTCCAGGACAGACCCTATTAGATATAATAATGGAATCTATTGTGTCATTGAGTTATAGAGATGTATTCTTCTATCCTCATCTATTATTGATTATTACCATTGATCAATATAAATTACCTGTACTGGGCTATCGAGATAGCTAGCGTATATTCTAAGAACTGGTTCTCCTGTTTTATCATCATAAGTCAATTTACTTTTCGGAGGTATTTTCGCCTTTACCACAGTAATTTTCTGAGGAGCTTCAGTCGATCTTTTCTCTGGTGTATTGTGTCTTAATTGTGGTCTTCTCGCAAGAATGTTTGCTTTCTCTTTATTAAAATCTTGGTCTTCACTTATTGTTGCTTCAACTAATTGACCAGCATACACGACGCCATCCTTAGTGGTAGATTTTTCGTCTTTATCTGCTCTTAAAATAGTGTATGCCACATTCATTGACTCGGCAGCTTTCTCGAAAGGTGCTCCAAGAAGGGGTTTCAAATCACCCGTTTGGTTATTGTCCTTTTTATCATGATTTGGTACGAAATATGCTTTTAAATCTGGCTGTAGTGTCGTTGTAGTTGTAGTCGTTGATGTAGTTGTTGTATTAAACGGTTGAGCCTTTGGTACTTCTTTGGCTGGTTCCAGTTCAGCCATTGCATTGGCGGCCCGTACATCGTTGATTGCTGAGTAAAATCCATTTGCAACCACATTGGCAATACTTTGACCAACTTGAGCGTAGTAAATGGGTGTTGTCCGTAAGTTTTCTGTGTTAGCTTCTATAACTTGATTTGTGGTAGTCGTAGGCGCATTTGTGACTTCAGAGGTAAGTAATTCTACTGTAACGTTCTGTGCTTGAGTTGTAGTAACATTAAACGTATTTCCAGTTGCATTATTGGCTGAAAATCCTTGAGGTAGCAAAGTTAGTACCGTAGTTTCTTGTGTTTCTCTTTGCACGAGATTTTTCTGTATTTCTGGATTATTAGTAACAAAGGAAGACGGTGGTTGTTTTATGAATTGCTCGTTTTCTAGTAGAAATAGATCCGTCTGTTCTGGTGCTTGAGTTTGTGGTTGCGTCTGGTACGAGGGATTAGCTTGGTAAGGTATGAATTCGACGGCTGGAAAATGTTGTAGAAGATGATTTTGCAACTTCTGTAAGTACATTGGGTCAGGTTGGTACAAAACATTTGGTGAAATAATAATTCCTTCTGATCCCGTGTGTAAGAGGTCTTGAGGTGAGGGTACCCTGTTGTATCCCTGAAAATACAATCATCATTTATAATGGGAATGTATCAGTGTGTAGTCGATCGAATTTTTATATATCCTGTTAGGGTAAATGTTGATAGGTGATCGACTTACCTGGAATGAAAATTGTTGGGGTATGATTGAAGCGTGTGGAGCGGCAAGTGCCGATAACCCATATTCTTCGACAACTTGTTGTAGCGCAGGATTATTTGAAACAATATTTTGCAATTCTGGCGGTTTGAAAGACTGAAAAAGATTTATAAATTAATTAAAATCCCCTTTAATCTTGTAAGCTTTGTGAATTAATACACTTACGTTTGGTTTTGAGAATCCCACAGGTGGTTCGACTTTTGCGCTTACTGGATATACTGTGGGTTCTGGGTACTTTTCTGTCACTTCATACACTGGCTTTGTCTAAAATGTGAAGAATTGAGAGTAAAAGTAAGTTAAGAAGAATATGAGGAGACAAGAATCTTATCTTATTATATCCTATCAAAACTGGACCAATTATCTCATAATTCGACATTGGCGAAAACGAGAAAGGAAGAGACATTGCGCTTATTATTTTTCCCGACAATGGTAACTAAACTTGTTCATAGTTACTTGAATTTTGTAACCACAAGCAATTGGCTAGAATTTAGTGATAAGACGAACCCTTTAACCCCCACAATAAGAGGGCGTTATATTTCAAAAAGCTGGTTATTTGATACCATCTATAAATTATTAGCTAAATACCTCTTCTATAGCAGTGTTTGTGTTGCTGTTGTCCAAGTTATCGGCTACCACGATTGGTTTCTCGGAGAGGCTGAGGTTGGGTGCTGGGATGGTGTGGATGGCACCTGGTGAGTAAACAGATCTGAAACATCTTACGTCCGTCCGCAGCGAGGGAAGGATGAGGTACAGAATACTACTGATGAGTCATAAAGCCTCATAAATTAGAGGGACCTATGGGAGTGTCATTTGTGGAACGCATCAGATGAATTCTGTGCCATCCTTAATCCTGCTACGGACGAACGAAATGTCGACTCCAGTGCAGTATGTGCGAGAAAATAAAAACCAAACTAAAAGCACCCAACTTGAACCAATTCTACACACTACCGCACTACTTCTCGTCTTTATGGAAGACGTAAGACTATTTTTAAGCAGCTTTCTTAAGCATCTAAAGATAGGTATAAAGAATAAATGGAAAAACAGAAGATAGTGCATCGGTGCGTCTGATTTAGAATTCGTGTACCGTCTGTATGTGTAACGGGCGCTGAGGAAGCTGTTCGAATGAACTCGTAGTCAGGAGTAACTGCTGGTATAGGAGGCAGTCGAGCTGTGGTCTTCCAAGGCGAACTGAAGATGCCTCGTGTCACGGCTGGACTTATGTGTTTCATCGCGTATCTGGAACCATTAATACCGTACAATATTTCTCGACGTGAGAAGCATAAGGGCCTATGTAACAAATCACAGTTTTGCAGAAGAACCAAAAGAAATTCCACATAGGCCCTTATGCTTCTCAGGTACAGATTTACCCATTAATAGTCCACTACTGCTAACAGGACTCCTCTCATAACTGGGGTGGCGTAGAGCATATTCCATCACGCTATAACTCCCAACACTCCAACGCAATATTCCGACACTGCTGGCCACTTATCGTTCGGCCAATTGGCGGAATAGAGAAGTGTAGTAGAGTGCTGTAGGCCTCTTCAGTTGTGAGAAGAGACCCGTGCCCTTTAGTACTCCATTAATGGATAGCGGCCTTGCTATTTAATTTCTTAAATGGTTTCTTAATTCCTACCAGTATCATACGAGTATTATTTACCAATTTGTGGCGTTTGCATGGTGTCAAAGTTGGTACATATCGATCTTCGAATGGCATGCAGCTTCAAGAAAAAAAATGACGTTATACATACATGGAAAGTGTTTCATTTAATAGTGGTGATTTTACCTGTGTGGTAAATTTCTATAAATCACATAGGGAGATCTGTGTGACGCGGCCGGGATGTACCGCGGCGGGGACCAAGGCCTGGTCCACACGAGGCCTGGCCTCATCGGCGTGGGTCCTCTGAGCCGGTTCAAAGTCGCCATCCGACTGATGTATGCTGCTTGGCTCAGCGACCATAATGTCATGTACAGAAGATTTATCTGCAAATAGTAAATGAGCTGTTATGGCTGCAAGCAAGGACGAAATAGATCAGAAAGTAAAGCATTATTCACTATCATATAGAGGCGTCACAAATTACAGACGGATGGTCTCGTGGAGAGAGTGTTTACGTTTACTTTAATATTTGTTTGCCACGGATATCGATCGGATACGTCTGGATATAGTTTGACCTACCTACCCGATGACGAACATTTACTGAGAATCACAAAATGTAGGTACAAGTATTCCTCGGTTGGGAATTCGGGATGGAACTCGGAAGTGTGGATGTCTCTCTCTTTTAATAAGTAGGCTATAATAAAGTAAATTCGTTTCTGTATTTTTCTGACTCTAGACTATCTCGAACGTTACCGACTGCAATGCAGTAAAATGTAGAGACAAGATTCCTAACATAGCTGTGCGAAAAGGCGATGTGAATTACATACGATTTTCACCACTAAACCGGTTTGTGCAGTTATGGCTTCCCTGCCTAGGAACGTTGTTTAGATCTTTTTCGTTCAGACTTTGTAATATTTAAAGTAGAGTAATGGATATATTTTTTTTGTATATACCTACTAGGCATAGCTCCAAGCGCAAATCTTAAGGAAATATAAGGGAATGTTTGTACTATAACGAAAAATAAATATTTTTTGAGAAATTGGCAAATACATAAACGCATAAACTAAGTGGTATACATATATTATTATATTATCATGAATTTCATTATTAGGTATCTACCTTCTTAAAAAAATTCGTTGTCCATGAAATTGTAAATCGTTGTTAAAAGAAATATGTGACATTAATTTTTCAGGTGTCTCCCAATTAGGCCGTCCGTGCGTACATTTCACTTTTACTAATTGTTGAGAATTCTGGGCTGTAATTATGCCGATCATGCGACTACTCGGTTGATGTGAACGTCCTCTCAGTCACGGATGGGTGACTGCGATACCGAGAGCTGAGCACCGAAGTGTATGTTACGGTCAGTCGAGTGATTAAGTGGCCTATGATGGTAGGCAAGAGCTAGGTAACGGTAGGCACAGTTGATACGTTTGGATTGATGCCTGTTGTATAAGTATAGGTAAGAAATTGTGTTTGAAAATCTCGAAATAGAGTTAAAGAGCGGGATATTATATTTAAATCACTGGCAGCAACTAATAATTTCTATAATGCTAATAATGATACCAACTTAGAAATGAGACACCTATACCTACTCCATTTTTTTGGAATTTAAGTGGTTCTTTCAAAGCGATTTTTGCATAAACTTAAGCATGGTAATTGAAATGATGAATCACTTACATTACCTACTGGAAAAGTGTAAATGACATGAAAATATGAGATCATCGTAACAGGGTGTAAAAATTGGTACTGACAAGTCTAAAAATATGGACTCTATTTAGATAGGTATCAAACTAACTACATTATTAAAAAACATCACGCTGTATTAGTCAGCCATCTAGGTAACGAGGTTAAATGTAACAATTTCAAAACGCCTTTTATCCCTAAACAATTGATGCATAAAACTGCATTCAGAAATGTATTTATGTAAGTTACTTGTGAAGCAAGATCCGGTAAAATGTTCAGTTAGAAAAAGTTTTTATAACTACTGGAAGAAGATTGCAAGAATCACGTTTTAAATGCTATTGAACTTGCATTAAGCAATGATGCATTCATTATATAGTTGCCCCGAGTATCACGTAATGATGGAATCCGGTAAACTTCATAAATTCATAGTAAACGACAAAAACTTAAGATGCACATATCGTAGGTAAATGATCGCAAGCGCACGCAATCGTGTATGTTCATTAGCGTACGACAAGTTTTATCCTTTTATCTTAGTTTAACTTTTACGTGTTTGACTGTACACATTTCATTTACTTTCAGTTTTATATGATGGCATGTCTGTATTTTATTTAAAATGAATTATTCCGTGTAATATTTTCTTTGTGAAGTTGATGTTACTAATTAAGACATATAAATTCTTGGCCTGTAAATTGTCTCCGTTGATTATAAAAATAAATAAGTAATTGGTACATTTTAATAACAAGACAATAACACCAATTATTGTGGACTTATTAGGTATCTATTTCGCAGTAAATTTAGAGTTAAGCCATGCAATTCAAAAGAAAGTATAAGTTACAGTGATATTTTAAATAATGAAAGATAAGTTAGTCTTTACTCTGTCTTTACTACGCAAACAAAAAGTGTTCAGCGCTACATGACATGCGGCCTTGTTTACTTTACGATAGCGATTACGTTTGAAATCTAAAGTAATGTTTTTGTGTCTCATGAGATCAAGCAAATACTTGGATACTTGGTGGGTATTCAAAATTCAATAAAAATTCAAAATCATTTATTCATGTAGGTATCAATGATACACTCAAAGAATATTTGCGATTTTAAGCTATTCATGGTAAGAATGTTTTCTCTTTTCGTGCGTGAGTGTATACGAGAGATTGCCAAAACGACTACTCTTATTCTTATAGTTGTATGAAAGTGAGGCTTGTAAGATGGTGGGAGCGGTTTCATCAAAACTTGCATCATGTGCTGCGCGTTTCTAATGGTTTCCTGATTTTAAGTCTCAATTTTCAATACTTATTAGTTAGGTATTGTATAAGATTACTAAGAGTCTTTTTAAGGCTGCCTATAATAATTATAAATCAGGCGTAGTTGAATCACACATAGATTGTCATATTTTGTCGTGTTCGTCGCTTTAAAACTGAAAGTCGCTATGTTAGAAATGGAAATTAAGTAGGTACCTATATCATTTTTCGATCTACTCCCAAAACATAGTTGCCCGCCCTCGCTTCTCTTCAGTTAACCTTTTAACTAAATCCCATGGTAATAATTGCCCAAAATATTCAATGTACAGAATTGATCCCGTTACAATTGTGTTATTAGTTTATTAGTACAGATAACAAAATAATAGCTTCGTGCAGCAAAAAAAGCAATAAAGCAGAACGATAACGGTCTCTACAGTCTAATTGCAGCCTCCAGAGAGAAAACTGTTCATGTACACGAACAAGCAGTTGCTACCCTCAGACTAAAGAATATAAAGACCCAGCGTTCCGAACAAGAACAAGAGATTGTCGGCGAAAAACATTACATTCAAACAAGTCATAACAATTTTCGCCTAAGTAATCGGCAAATCCGTGCTGACTTATGTCATCGCGAAAAAAAATCTCATTTTTTGTTCTTAATGTTGAGTCTTCTCTGGTCTGTGATTGTATCTTTATAATATACTTAGATATCTACTGTTAAGCGAATCTGTGTTACCTCTACGGCATGGTGGATGCTCTATTGAGTTGAGCGTTCCCGTGTGTTGTCAAAAAGTGTAGCTCGATTACTATCGATACCTCCAACTTGAAAACGAAATTAAACGCGACGATATTTTCTTTAATCATCAAAAAATTTGCACAGTAGGTACCTACAAGTTACTGCATTATCTGCCCACATAACATTGAATCTTACAGTAACAATTATAAACATCTATTTTGAGTGCCCATAAAGCACGGATTACCATGTTATGGTAAAAAATGAGGATGGGAGACCTGGTCTGTAGTCGAAGTTGGATCATTACTGTGGTCTTTATTACTGTCTGACATCAAGATCTTCCATCTGGCGTACGTGTGACTTCGGTATCCGTATTAAAAGCAGTTTGGTCGTGTGGTGTTTGTTTTAGTCCCTAAATAACATGTAATTTCCTTGTAATTTCAACGCAACCCCCCCGCAACGATTATATTTTTTATTGCTGCTCCTCCTATTCATCTTAGCGTGATGTTATATAGCCTATAGCTTCCTCGATAAATGAACTGTCTCACATTAAAAGAATTTTTCAAATCGGTCCAATAGTTCCTGACATAAGCGCGTTCAAACAAACTCTTCAGCTTTATATTATTAGTATCGAAAAGAGTTCAAAGTTGAAACCCCTAAAATTAAGTAGACCTAGGATGAACCAAGTCTTTTCTAATGATGTGTCATGTTGGTAGGCAAAATAAACGCCAGCATTCTCATGACTGGATGTGAAATCTGGATGGACCGGTTCATTGGCCATTTCTCCGTTACTCATATGCTGGTGATCTACATATGTATTTAGCGTTCAAATAAACAGACCGTTCAACATTTTCTAGCACAGTTATTATATTTTACAGTAAATAATAACCAACAGTTATTGGTTGTAATGAGTTAGTTTTGACTATGATTTGAGTGGAAGTGATATTTGCTGTTACTGAGCAAATGAGCCACGAAATGGTAAGTACCTATGTATGTAAGATGGAATTCACGTAAGCGTTGTCGGCCACAAAGGATAAAAAAGGAATTTTAAATAGTTATTCACAAATTAACACAGTTGTGGTCAATTATGATGGTATCGTGCAAAATGGCTATGTCATGATTTGGCTACATCGGCAGAATTTGTGTGGTTCCCCTATAGCCACCTCGCCCGCAAGTCAGTGTGAGTAAGCACTTAAGCGAATTGTATACGGGTGATTTCAAGCCATCGGCTAGGGCAACTTTAAGAAGTTGTGTGCAGCTCGATCGCCATACACGAGGAGCATTAAGTCTGCTTATACGAGTATAATTGCGTACTTGCGTGCGTTCTGACTGCTCAACGCTGTGGTAGCGATTGCTTGAAGCAATCTGTTGTTGACCAAGAACTAATTTTTCACAGAATTTATTGAAATGTAAAACAAAATTAGGTTTTTTGTTGATTTACAAGTACATTACTAAAGTTAGTAGTGATGTCTAGTCTGCTGAATGAAAGATTCCGGGTTCGAGTCCCGGGTGAGGCAAGGTTTGTTTTATATAAGGTTTAACATAGATAATTCTCGTTATTACAACTTGTAATCTACGTACTACCAATAACAAAAGAAAGTTCCACAATGACAAAATTATCTCATTTACTTAATGTATGATGTTCATGTGTATTTTCTAGAGGTGAGTACCTACGCGTTAGTTACTAAGTAGTTATAGTATTATAGAAACTAGTTAGCAATGTCGCCCACACCTGCAGGTCGGTCAGAATGTTGTCTAGAAATAGAAAAGTTAGAAAACACTCGTAGCATTGAACTTGCCGAACTCAATTAACTCAAACACGAAAAAACGCTGAAGAAACATTTATATCACCGTCATGAAGCAGTTATACAAGTGTAATTAGAGGCTTTTTATAAATGCCACAGACACCCAGACGCTTGCCATCATCTGCTTTTTTGGAAAGACTAAGTTGCGTTTTGCATTTGCGATAAGCATAATAAATTACGAGAACATGCGTAAAACTAATATATTTACTTCACAGTATAAAGCACTAAGGTGAGTTATGGAAAAAAATTAAAAACGCACTATTATAGACAACGATAAATTATATAGGTACGTAGAAGGTGGTGATAATCAACCAGGGGATTTATTACAAAAAAATTAAGTACCTAATAAGAACTAATATTTATGACGTAATTTTAGTTATAGTTTTAACATGTGAAAATTTAAATGATCTTTTTTGTGAATATGGTATGTGTAGGTAGAGCTGTAGAGTCCAACTTTAAAATAAAGAAGCACTGCATGATTTAAGATAACACACTCTATTTACTTGCATCACTATTACTTACCTTCATTTTGATTTAATCTCCAATTAAAACAGTATGTCACAGAACGTCAATAACCAAGAGTAATCACGAAATCACTATTTTATCTTATGAACATATTTATCACCATTAAATATAATTTGAACCCTACCGAAACAAAATCTAATCGAATTGAGGCAAAGTCGATTGCAACATCGATAGCCTCGGCCGCTTATAGTGATGTGAGATGTGAAATAGGTCATCATTTGCCTTATAACAACCCCCCCTTAGTTGCGTTCTACGCTTTGGTGCTACGAGTATAAGCGATATCTTCGAGTGGGTATATGGATACGCACTACATTCAATACATCGGTATTTACTCGTATTTTGTATGAGAAGCTGGATTGATGGAATATTTGGACTGCTAAAATGTATTACTAATCTGTAGTATGCATCCAAGTGTTTTGAAAATAGATATAATTTAGATAACTTGAGAATAGGTTAGAATATTGTATTGTAAAAAATGTTTAGTCTTTGAAAAAATTACAAGGACTATTTTTCATGTATAATTCCATACGGTGAAATTTTGTCTGATACAGGTAATTTTATTATAAAGCTAACCTTTTTGCAAAAAAAATAGTAAATAAACTTTTTTCGAATTTGTATTTAAAAATACCTTAACTGGAATAATTTTAATTTTCACGATTTCGATGTGAAGCCGCTATGCCTACGAACAATGAATAACATCTAAAGGCCTTAAAAATATAAAAGCTACATATCTCGACCTGAGAAGCATAAGGGCCTATGTATCAAATCACAGGTTTACAGAAGAACCAAATGAAATACCACATAGGCCCTTATGCTTCTCAGGTATAGATATTTTTATTTAAACGGTAGCAAGAGAAACGTTTAAAAAACCGGACAACTGACATAACAGTGGGTGATTGATCCCGCCATTAGTCGTCATCGTTTCCTAGTGCAGCTATATACTCGCTTTCCACTGCAATTGCAGGCCACTGACATTAAAAGGCGGGCAGTAATCATACCTTGAGAATAGACCAAACTAAACGTAGTTGTTAGTTTTTGCTTTGATACTAGAGATGTACGATCCAAATTGGTATCGATATGTGTACTTATTAGATCGTATTGGGTAGTATCGAAAGCTGTATCGCATTTCGTTAAGGATCAGTTGGTAGGTTAAAGAAGT
>DWOX01000270.1:0-11250 GCA_018251315.1 Nastra julia | reverse complement strand
GTAATGGGAAAATTGAGTCTTGCGTAGATTAATTGTGAAGTGTTAATAAAGGATAATACTGGTAATAATTGTAACCGAACTTGCTAAAGCGCTGCAGTAGCAAGTTGCGCAAAGTTCAGCAATTGTCGCGAGCTGCGTTTTGCTCCACTATTACAGATGGCTGGGAACCTGGCGACTGGTGCCGCGCACGGGGCACAATGGCTCCCACGCTCTCGGGTTTGCAACACTTGTCAGCGGCCCCGTCTTCGGGTTAGCGCTAGAGATTATGAAAATTAATGTTACACTGCGCGTTATTTGCAGCGAATGGCATTCGGTGTAGAAGATAACTCAAGGCCCTATTAACAGTACTCGGCTCAGAGTTAGAGAAGAGAGAGAGAAAGAAGTTGCGGTTCTTTCCGCTCTTTCAATTCATAAAAATCCACATTGAAGCACTTTGGCAGGCTTTGAGTTCGTTTCGTTATGTCGTGAGGAATCTTTTATTTGTAATTTACATTTTCTCATAACATCATTCAGTGTTCGGATAAATCCTCAAGATGTTTTTAACAAGTGATCAGCGTCATTGTAATTTGATCTCGCTACTCAAAACAGCAGTTATTGCTTACGCTACAGCGATAGCGTCCTCGGACTCCAATTTCATCCGTGATAAAGGGTTCTTTGTTTACAGAGAGATAGCGCCGTAATTTAATCCTTGTCATAGGTATACGTAATACAACTATGATTAAACAAAGAGGAACTTGCGTCGTAGAAATTGATATGTTGTTTAGCAATTAGTAGATATCATTTAAGAACAAATCTTTTGTCAAGCTGAAGGCGATATTTTTGGATTTCCTACATGTAATTTACGTACTCTGATACATTGATAAGGAGTTACGTATTATTAAGGAGTTATTTGGACTCCTACAGTGCTGCTGAGGGATACAATTAACGAGTGCATTCTATCATGACAAACGATTATGTAAATGATGGTGAACTTTAAATGTTGCCTGAACACCACAACCGTAACTAAATTGAATAATTTATTATCCTCGTCCATATTAGAATGAGTCTTAACGTCTATATCGTTTAAATTAAATCTATGATTCAAGCGTCAAATGCCATTTGGTAGCGTTTTAAATGATCGATTTATACATTTCTTAATATCAATGGTCTCTATTGATTTAAATTAATTTTGACTTTTGTCTGTATGACAATTTTATTTTTCGAATATTGATGGTTATTAGTTCAAGTGATCTAATTGAAATAGTGGTTTGGGATCGTTACCACATTTTCGATTCTTGAAACAGTAATTAAGATTACTACGCTGCGAAAAACCGATTTCGCATGTTAAACAAACCAGTTGTGAAAATTCTCGGAAAAACCGAGCGACGTTCGACTATTGGCCGATGATTCAGGGTGAGTCATCGATTGACCTCCTTGATGACTTATCATTATTCATTGGCTAAGGAGTTGCTACATAGATTTTCTTTTGTGCGCTGGTATTACTTCAAGTACAAAGTACATACTAATTGATATGGACTCCTAGGTTCTCGTTACTACCAGTATATCGATTTATACTTAACTTGTATTCCTTGCGTATCGTGGACTAGCGACAGATGGTAAATTTCGTATTGGATTTAAGAACTTTCGACATCTTGCATCGTTTATGACATAAATAATATTCGGAAACTCTATATTAAAAAAAATGCTCTTCGGTGTATTGGTGTCGTTGAGTCCTTGAACTAGATTGATCTCTGAGAAGTTCATAAATCATTTCAAGTCGAAATATTGCAGAAACTACGAGATAAAAATTTATTGCTAACATGTTACCAAGAACGCCGTCCCTGGGAACGACAGCCCGACCTCGGCCGCCATTACAAAAGTTCCAACAATTAGCAATTAACACAATTGTGTTGAATCCAACAAGAGTTATCCGACGGGGAAAGCGTTTCTCCTAAACTAGAAATGCATTCTTCACGGCCACGCGATGTTTCGTGCTGTGCGTTGCTCAGCATTCTGGAATCTGTGAACATTACCACTCTTTAAACTGACAGTGACAGATATACCTGTTTCTCGCGATTCCTAATTATCTGTGCTAATTGATGCTTTACCATCCTAGGAGCTTATGAATGGACTTATGGGTGAACAGAAATTTCTAGAAATAACTCTGTAACACGCACGAAAAGATTTTTAGTAATTCAAAATTCACTTTAATAACTAATTAGGTAACTAGCCATGTTAAGTATGACACTGTATTCAAGAAATTGATGTTTAGTTCCATTGGTATATAAATTTTACCATAAAAAAATATGAGGTAATTTTCATTTGCAGTTTTGTTTGTTTTTTGTTTAATATATGAACTTTACTCGTATATATTTTCTTATTCGATAGTTTCGGTTATGTTGAATAACACTCTTAATAAATACTGCGTTAACAGAGTAATTTATTCTGCATTCTTTAACTGAAAGCTGTACAGAGTACCTTCGAACTTTTTCAATTCTTTCATTTTGAATACCAACCTACTCAAAGTGATGAAGCGTTTTTCTACGTAGGAAATGAAACTGTCGAAGATGATATTGCGTCAACTGGCATTCCGATGATGGACGTTGCCCTTTGTGTGGACAAATAATAGGATAGCACGACCACTGTCTGCTCTGCTTATAAAGTGAAAATATAAAAACTGAGTTCGAACTAGCATGAGTTGAAAATCTTTGAAATTTCTAAGTGACGCAACAAATCAATATTTTGTGCACGTCCGTATTCCGTTGCACGGAACACAGTTTATCAGAAGTGTCATCAGTGGGTCAGAAACATCGTAACTTATCTTTTTAACACCAAATCGTGTTTACTGTAATAAATTATGTGATAATAAAATTATAAAGATCTACGTTTGTTATTTTACTGGACTTTTAAACAAATTTACAAACAAAAAAAATGGATATGGCCAAATTATTTCGGTCGGTATCATTTCATGAGTTTAGTTAAAATCGCGCCAATTTCAAAGTTAGAACGATATATTTTTCTAAACATTCCACGAAGGTCCGCACCAATGTTGTGCCCTTGATATTGTTATTAATTCACACTTATTATTTGCTTAGATATCGTTGGTACCAGCATCCGCTCGTAGCGAAGGCAAACGGATAGATAACGATCGTTTTATTATTAGCTAGCTATGCGTTGATAAAACCGCTGGCCAAACAAACGAATTGGGTTAAACCCTTTGCTTTGAAAGCGGTACTTGATAGCAGTATTTAGCTACTGCGATAAGCAATGTGGTTTTGTATGGATGGTAGGTACTCGTATGCTTCAAATTAATATTGATATTTTGTACATGTAAGAGTTCGTGTTAGTGAATTAAACTAACGAATAACGATTGAAGGTAAATGGCAAATACACCGGCAAAGGATTTTTTAATTAAGTATCTTCTATAAAATCTCTTCAATATTACATAGATAGTATAAAATGTTGACCATGACTACCATTTTATTCTGACGTCAGAATTAAATGTGTTAACCATAAATTTTACAACAGTTTAAATGTGGCATGTGGCATTGAGGGCACATGTACAAATTTTAGCATTTTTACGAATTATTTTGACTCAGAATTCAGTGCATCTAATTCTACACTTCCTAGTGCTACTGGTGATGCATTACAAGTACCTCGTGTGTAATCAGATTTATCTGGTAGCACCGGAGCGCGGCGCCTCGCTCATTCGCCGTAATTGGTTGCCCGCCAGCTGCGGGACCCCCTATTATTCACGGTTCTTCACACGTTTTCAATCTGTGTCTTATAAGACTATTTAGTAGCCCTTAGACAATGATGTTGTGTTCTACATATAACACAGATATGTTACGGTCCTTAGCTCCTTACTAAGCAACCGAAGAAAGTATTACGTGCGACATTTCAAGCCTCCTTGATAAAGTTACACACAATATTTGTTCCACTCGTATGTCGTTGAATAATCTACTCATCGTGGGTGGTGGCTGGTGGTTTGGTTTTTTATCGGTCTGGACCAAGCAAACAAGCGCGCATTTTACATCAATGTAAGTGGTCAGTTCACCCTTTAGTCTATTTATAATCTGTAGGCAGCTTCAACAACAGTTCTTTTTTAAATCCGTCACTGGTGCATTCTTAAAGATTGAATTTACGGGACGATATGGTCTCTCAGAGGCTAAGTCCTGTAATAAATAAAAATAAATGAATGAGATTATGCTTTGTTAATAATAATAATAGAAGTAACTTATCTCTCTTGGAAATATAATAATTCGATAAACCGACTTTTCATTAGGACATGAAAAAAATAAAAACGCACTTTTATGCGCTAAGAACAAATAGACGCAAGAGGGTTCGTTATACGCTGTACCTGCGTATATTTCGGTGTATTTACGATGCTCTCGATAAACTACGGTTAGTAGTAAAATATTATGGAAAAAATTTAACTATCGCGTGTATCTTGTTTATGGTTTGACCTGCAGTAACTAACTGCACCTTTATCAGTGCTCTGTCGTTCTACAGATAACGAATGTTTGTGTCCGACCACCTAAATCCATATATTTTAATTTTGACCGTTCTGTGCGTGTTAAAAATATTTCTGTCACATGTTTATTATTTATTTCTCTGCTCTGAAGTATTTTAGTGATAGATATTATCTTATCGGTGATTCGTAGATTTATTTATTACAAATATGTTTATTGATTTTTCAGTCATATCTTTTATCAAGAACCTATTAAGTTTATTCCTCAATCGTATTTTATATCATGCTATAAGATTGGGATAAACGCAATGTCGATTTTTGAATAAGATTTTGCAACTTTTTTCAGTTTCAAGCCAACTGAAAAAACGCCAAAGATTAACTTTACAAATATTTGCGCCGTTTTTGTGTAATTGTCAATGGTAAACAATTAATTAGATACTTGTAATTAAAAATTAACTGCGATTTATTTACAGTTTAGAAAGCTTCCTGTTAATTACTTTAAAGTAGGTCTGTATTTAACATTACAGCGTAAAGAGAGATCAAAGTCATCAAACCAATTTTACCATTAAAAATTACGTTTGTGTAGCCTTGTGGTTTTAAAGAATTTTAATGGAACCACCGACAAGGACAATTTCTTAATTGATCGTTAATTGGATGAAATCGAGCGCCCTAATTCTGTTTAACACGGGGGAACCGGTCCTGAGACCCTTTATATAAAGCCATAAATGGCAAAGGAGTTTAAAATTTAAATTATTTATTGAACTGAAAGTGATTTGCAGTCGATTAATATTCTGGTATGTAATCATAATCTGATACACGAATCAGTTTGTGAGTTTTTTTAATATCAACTTGTATGTTCATTTGTTCATACCATAATTAAGTGCACGTCAAACTTACCATTTATATCTTTTCCATTCCCAGGTCTGCTGGAAGAAATTTTTAATTAGAAATAAGCTAACCTATGTACAAAGTTTCTTTAAAATAATATAAAATCTGCGTGTATGTGTACATAAAATAAATAAATTAATCCGTGCTATAAGTATACCTATAGGTCAGTTTACACTACAAGAAAGGGACTCATATGCACAGTAGATTGAAGGGGCTCACAAATTAGTACTATATTGCGTACGATCGCGTGACCGACGAGATCTGAGTGAGGCATCGCATGGAGAGGCAAATATTAAAACGACCATTTAGCCTAAGCGCCGGTTAGCGCAATAATGGAGGGAAGCAAAAACTCGGCGTCACCGCTCATTACTACGGAATAAGTTATTTTGTCATCTCGTCGCTGAGTCACAGCGACCTCGTAAACGCCATTATTTGCGAGGAACCGCCAGCACGAGGGTAAAGAACTGGTGGAAAATAAAGAAGCGACTCCATTTTATGTATTTCTTACGAGATACAACCCGTTCACTGTAATACTGTTTGACGACTTCCCTTGTAAAATTTGTGCGTTATGCGTCAACATTATTTGTGGTATATTAATGCAAAATTATCATCTATTGATTAGCGTAGCAAACTGAGTCTTCTGCAAAGTGTGTTCGACCTCCCAGTACCTATTTGGTAGTCGTAATCAAATGAATAGTATCCACATATTTTATACTGCAATACATTGAGGTTTTCCTCAATTTAAGCGACAAGTGCTCTCTGTTGAAACTCGTATCAAAATCGCCGCTCAAAATAAATCGCAAGTATGTAAAGTTACTTGCTTATTGCGTAGGAGGTGTCGAAATATTTGACGTGTCAAACTTGACAAACTTTGGTCACTGCACCGGGTCAGGTTACGTGTTGAGTTTCGTACACTGTCACTATTAAGAAGATAATTTCTTTTGATCTGTGTTTTATTGCTGCGCTTGCGGTTTATAATGTTCATTTGGAAATATTAGATAAGATTTTAGTAGTATCTACGATTATTCATGAATAATATAGGAAACTCAAGTTAACCAAATAGTCTGCTGTTTAAAAATATATATTTCCTTTTAGTATGCACCTAACATCGAACAATACACTATTTTGTTCCGTACGAAATCACTGCAAAACCGATCGTAACGTACTTCGATTAGAGTCGATATTAATCTACAGTGAGAAATACCCATGGAGATGCGAGATATTTGCACGCGAGATGAATACGTAATAACTTAATTCGACGCGGCGTCGTCGGCCGCGCGCTCGCTGCATATTGTCCTATTTGTTTGTTGTACAACCTTCGGTTACTTAATTCATGAAGACGCTTAATTCATAAAACATAAGATATAACTATCAAAACGAAACAACGCAAATTCGCAAGATGGTCTATACCATCGTGAAATAGTGGTGTTTCATGAAACCAAAATTACTGCTAAATTCTCCTGAAATTTAGTATACTACAATACCGGCTCTTTGTTTGAAGTTCCTATCGTAATTTTAGATTGATAGAAAGCAGTGGATGAACTAACTAACGAGTGTACTGACATACAAATAGGGGTTTCTTAACGACCTTTCCACAGAGCGTTAGACATCTAAAATTTTATTACGGTATGCCCAGAATTATGAATCGAAATTATTATTTGTTTTAGTGATAGAAAAGCGTAGAATGCACGCTACTCACGTGCCGGCGGGCGGCGTGGTATAATTGTCGCACAGTGAACAGCCTGCCTTCTGAATGGTAATGGGGAGATTTTGTGATTAAAGTTTTTTTCATCCATAGTAGAGAAGGCAATAAGGTTCCAGAAGGTATATTTAAAAAATGAAATAATTGGAACATATTATCAATGTCTTGTCTGAAGAAAATAAAATTTTATTATGCATACAGTATATAATAATATAACATGCTCATATGTGGTTTGATTAATATTTTATTATTAAAAACATTCTTCTCCATTAATCACTTCCAACAAGTGCTTAGTATAAAATGAGTTAAGACAGATTTATGCCAATACCGATCCAAACTTACTCCCATTTAACACACAAACCCAATAGACTTTTATCATAATTTAATCTTTCAATCTTCAAATCGTTTCATTCAATCATCTGCATAACAAACGCTCTTTCATTCATTCAACGTGTTCGAAATTTAAATTCGAATGTATGGTGTCATTAACCACGTCTTAATATTCCAATCCCGTTGCGACTCTTTAATAGTCACGCGGAGATTTGGGAGTTTTTGCGATCACAATATGTCACGCAGACGGACAGCGTTTCCGTTCGCCGACTGACCGCAGTCTAGCATTAGAATTTAAGCTGCTTCTCTACCAATACATACCTACAGACCTTAAATAAAGTATACGTCCTGTTTTAAAAGTAGCCTTTTGTTGTTTAAAACGCGTGTGTGGATGAAAATTGTTTCTTTAAAATAGCAACCATTCTACCTGTGTTAGTCTAACCAAGTTACTTTTCGTTAGATCTCTTTTAAATATATCTCTAATATAAGTAATATTGAACAACATATCGAACCATTTAATTCATTCAAACGCAACCCTCGCGGAAGATGCGATGCAGCTCGAAATTATATCCAATCAAATTACAATCTCTTCCTGAAGTCTTAAACAAGAAAGCTTTCATTGAACGTACGTGAAGTATAGTAACTCGATATTATTGGGTTCCGTTGTTCCGTTACCGCGTTACGCGAATCCGTAGCGCGAACCCCAGTGTGTGGACGGCTTATAGATCGAATTACACGAACAATGACCTGCGTACTCTGTCTACTCGTCGCAAGTATCAAGTATAATCATTGTCTAAATTTATCTAAGTCATAAGTCTTTGATGAGAAAAGGTTACTATACAATTTAATTCGTGTAAGACGGTATATGGAATACGAAATGGAAACGGACGGTATATGGAAAGAGTGCTTTCTCTCAGCAACTCTTATTTTAGTGTAGCATCACTTGTGACGTCATCACATATTAGTTCACCATCATAATTGTATTTTAAATATAGGTACTCGAAAAAAGTAAAAAACATCGCCTGTTGCTTTTATTGTTATTTATTTATTCAGTATAAACACGAATTAAATTTGCTGATTCACACTGATGGGTAATCAAGTCTGTCCCTAGCTTGGTCCCTAGACTGGCGTCCGTAAATAGCTCATCTGTCATTATCGAATTACGACTTGTTTAGTCTGTGGTCGCGACTCGGTTTATAATCTGTATCTTGTCTTGCGTTTCGCGGGCTTTGATTTGATACGCTCATGTTATCTTCATCGTAACATTTGTAACTACGTTAGCTAGGATATGATAAATAAACGTTTTGTTTAGCTAGGATACCTATAACATTACTAAGATCTTTATAATATAGACCAAAATTCCACTTATTACTAATGGTAAAACCAGCTTTATTTCTTAATCATTTAGTAACTCAAAGAGGTTTCCGTTAAACAGGTACTGCATTAAATTAAAAGTATTAATAAATTCCACAGTGACTACACCGGAATGTTTACAACCTGGTAAGGCGGTCGTAAGATCATATCCTGTGTCCATTAGATGCCGTGTTAATTCGTTTCTTGCATCCATAGTATTGAGCTCGGTCGGGCCACATCCGATGCGGTTTCATTTTATTCGTGTATTAGTAAACATGTGGCTCGTCGTCGCGTACTATAATATTCGTATTTATTTTACGGATCTAAAAGTTTTACGGTTTAGAGTGATTGACCTCCTGTGAGAATGCTCTTAGTACAGCATCTATACGGGCAATAAGTTTTAATAAGTTGTATTTCTCGATATGGTGGCTTATCGGTAACCCAGTCCAGGTTTGGAAATAAAGCTCTTGAGACCAATTAAAAATATTTTAAAATTATATTGTATTTGGATAGAGTGTAGTAAATATGCTACAACGGCCACTGGTATACAGTTTTTTATTATTTCCTTCATTATTATAATGATGTAGTGAAAGTACCTGTTTTAATTTGAATGATTTGTTACTTTTTAAAACGAAATAAATATTTTGATTAAATTTTGCATGATTTTGGAAGTTTTACTTGGCTTATATTAAATTGATTAATTGTGTGGTGCTAAGGTAAATAATTGAAGCATTAACCTAAAAATTTACGGAACAAAAGTTACAACTTCGTAATACTATTGTTCTGTTCACAAACCGAACATAAACCTGCCAGGGAATTGCACAAATACAAATACGAATCGATTAGTATTGGACGCATTTCATAACATGGAACAAAGGTAAGTCGGACCAAATAGCCGTTTACCGTATTAGCGCCAACACCGCCTGAGAAAACAAACACCGCCTTGAGGCATTCCGTCGGAAACCCGCGTCAAATTGTCCACCAAATAAAACCCTTTGGATATGAACTTATACAGATATAAGCTATAGGAAGGTTGTTGAACCCAAATATTTTAATAGACTGCGGTATTTATCGGCCTATTAAGCTAAGGTAGACCGGTGCATATTCATATACTCGAGAGCATGGAAATCACACAATCCGTATATTTTTATTTTCACCGTTTTTTTTGCTAAAGTTTGCAAATATAACTTCAATTTTCTTATAGTAGACACTGTTAGTTTTCCTAAAACATTAGTCTAGCCATGACCTTTGAAATCATTCTATATGTATCGGTACGATGTACAATATTTATGTATCTGTGTATGTTGCGTTCCAGGTCAAGATTATTTGTCATGTGCGACAATAGCATATTATTTATCTTGTATCTATACAAATTTAAACTTTGACTGACCAGCACCACCAGCTGAATAGATGAAAATTAAATAACATTGTATTTAAGGTCAGAAAAGACAATGGCGTCTTATTATGATTATGATTTAAAACTAATAGTTGCTAGTGCTTGACTAGACTGACCGACTGCAACTAGTCATAACAGGGTACGAGACTCCTTATAAGTAGCTAAAACATGCCCCGTAGTGTTTCCTCAGAGGAAACTGGTCGAAAAGCTTTGATTTTCAAATAAATATTGAGTAACCACCCAGCTGTGGTCTCTATGTTTAGTCAATATTGTCATAACGGCCCACGTATACCGATTGTTTGGCCAAATGTTTCGGTTTTAGACCACTATTGTATTTTATTATGTGAACAGTTGGCTGTTTGACAGCTTACGAGGAATCACTAGTACCAATGAAATTCGGTATTCGTACAACTTTTGGAATGCGTACTTGTGTAGGCAATTGTCTATAGTCACATTTATGTTGCCTTACAGAAGCAGTTGAAACGTGGTAAGATTTTTGACACTTTTCTAATGAACTTGATAAGGTTTTGAGATCACTGGTGTGGTAAAATGCTTTTAATATCATATAGGTTACAATACTGAAGAGTAATTTGATAAGAAGGTTTACCACTTTCTTGGTTGACTATGCATTAGAGACAATGTACAATAAGGTGTTGCATGTTCAATGTTCATAAGCCTTCGCTTTTGATCCTCCCTCCCGAGGTTAACTTTCCCAAAATCAGCTGTTACTGATGCTAGTACGTTATGCCCTTGTACGAAATTCACATCTTTCCGCTTCTAGACCTGGCTCACTTCGATTGTAACATTTCTAACAGGAAGCAACATCCCACCGCTACCACGTTGGTTGTTTTCAAAACGCCTGTAATTTATTGCAAGCGGGTAGGCGTAGCCATTGTTCGAGTTTCCATTGCTCAACGCAGCCTCACCGAAACACCGTTAAATGTTAACCACTCGCTAACAATACTTTTATAGTGCAGCCCGAGGTTCTATACCGTTTAATAATCTGTAAAAAACGTGATATATTCGCAAATTGGACTAAGTAAGTCGCTCGCTGGGTAGAGTTGAAAAAGTCTCCGTTTAATTTGCATCTAATGACAATTTGTTATATAATAATTACAAGTATTAAAAGAG